>VWZT01006827.1:490982-511069 GCA_013397055.1 Pachycephala philippinensis
CAGAGCAGAGCAGGACAATCCCCTCCCTTGCCCGGCTGGCGATGCTGTGCCTGATGCACCCAGGACAGGGTTGGCCCTCCTGGCTGCCAGGGCACTGCTGGCTCACGTTCAACTTGCCATCAACCAGGACCCCCAGGTCCCTTTCTGCAGTGCTGCTCTCCAGGATCCCATTCCCCAGCCTGTCCATACATCCAGGGTTGTCCCACCCCAGGTACAGAATCCAGCACTTTCCTTTGTTGAACTTCGTATGGTTGGTGATTGCCCAGTCCTCTGATTTGCTGAGGTCTCTTTGCAGGTCTTCCCTGCCCTTGAGGGAGTCAACAGCTCCTCCCAGTTTTGTATCATCTGTGAACTTGCTCTGTGTCCCTTTGAGTCCTGCATCCAAGTCATTTGTGAAGATGCTGAAGAGCACAGGGCTGAGGATGGAGCCCTGCAGAACCCCACTAGTGACAGGTCCCCAGTCTGATGTCACCCCATTCCCTATAACCCTTTGTGCCTGACCCATGATCCAGTTGCTCACCCATTCCATGACATGTTTATCCAGCTGTGGACTGGACATTTTGTCCAGAAGGATCCTGTGAGAGACAGTATCAAAAGCTTTATTGAGATCCAAAAAGATAACATCAACTGGCTTCCCTTTACCAGCTAGGTGGGGTACCTTGTCAGAAAAGGAAATCAAGTTTGATAAGCAGGACTTTCCTGTTCTTGCCTTAGAGGTGATAAAAGTTTTTTTAAAAAAGGCATCAGATAGAGAATAATGAAATTTAGGAATGGGAGTTAAAAGAATAGAGAGAAAACAAAGAGAAGGTAAGACTCCCTTACTGCAACCCCCTTTCTCCCTTACAAAGAAAATCCAACCCAAACCCTGAAATGTACAGATGGCAGTATCTGTGCCAAGAAATAGCGTAAGGGACTTTACTATCCCACAAAGACTAAAAATGGCGACATCAAGAAATATGATTGAGACCTGTGCACTTATAGAAAGGGACAGCTTGACCATATTAAACTGGGCTGCAGTTCATTCACTCCATAGGTTCTGACTCATTGAAAGGACATTAGCACTGACAAACTGACAGCCAACTGTTTCCATATTCAGAGTTTATAATTAGAGTGGAGGTGGTAGATGATAAAAGCAGGGAAGAGGCATAACAAGACCAAAGAACAGAGTAAAGGTAAAGCTGGCCAATGAAGTTGAAAAAAGGGGATGGAAAGCAAATTAAGACATTTCATGCTGCCAAAGCCATAAAACAGTGAGAGTCTGGAAAAGAAGAGAGAAAAGAAAATTGGTGAAGTTCAATCAGGAATGGAGATGAAATGGCCCAGTAAGAATAAAATGAGGCACAGAGCACAGATAAAGAGAGTTACATGGGAGGGAATTAAAGTGTGGAAAGAGTGTCCCTGCACTGAGGACATCAGGAGATCTCAGCAGACTAAAGGTGAACAGTAAAAACACAAAGGAGTGGGAGGGAGGAAATGAGGGGAGCAATTACATGTTAAAACTGAAGAATTGAAAGAACACCTGCCATTTAAATATTCCAGTAGACTTGAGAGGAATTACTGCAACAGAGCAAGCTGAACTGGCAAGATCTGAATGTGCCCAGAAAGGATGCCAAGTAGTGAGACCAAGGGAATCCAGGATGTACGTACATTGGCACGATGGCATGACTTGTAAGATGATCTACTCAATGCTAGATCCCATACTCCTTTGAGTTTTCCACTAAGTAACTCTGATTATAAAGTATATTAAAAAAGCCAAGTAAGGTACAATTCATGTAAGTGTACCATAATCCTGTAGAGTGATCAGACACAACAAAAATCCTGTTTTAAAAAAAAAAAAAAAAAAATAAAGGAAGCCGTGAAGTAACAGAATTAAGTCCATTTTCAGTTTATGCTCTGAAGTCTATAGGTCTGAAATCACAACTAATGTGTAAATGCTAGTTTTAAAGACATTAAGTCATTTCAGAAGAAACCTGAAGTACATTTGACTAGTATTTCATTAATGGTCTATGCTGTTGACCTGAAACACATGGGCATACAGAACCAAAATACTCCAGAATCACTTTTAACAGCATTTTTCTGAAATCAGTATGTCTTTCCCAATGCACCACTCAGGACTACATATCTCATTGATGCTTCCATCTATCACTAATGTTCTTTATCCCAGCAAGATCCCTATTCAGAGGTGTCCTACTTCACAACGAAACCACAGCCAAATTTCTAACAGATTTTTTTTTGCATATGAAACTATGTTTTAGAGTCCTAATAAGTTTTGTAAGCCTTAGCTCCATTTTGGGCACTCTAGCACCATATACAACAGGATCTGTTACATCTGTATGCTATTTTCCCCTAGAATTGACACCCAAGGTAACAAAAGTCCTTTCCCAGGCACCAAGGATTTTATAAGCATTATCAGTAATGTAGTTGGTTGCATTATTTGCAGAGAATATTCACCCACTTACAGTGAAGAAATAGACAGATGCCATGCTGAACGCTTCAGAGAGCAGGAAAGGACTATTAGAAATGGGGGTTCTAATAGAGCTATTGTGTCCCATTTGACTTCTAATAACTGTGATCTCTTTGTGTCCTTCAGCAGGGTTTCCAAGATGCTAACCACTCAGAACTTAATAGGCATATAGATTCTCACTAGCCAGCAAAATCAGATGACAGGATAATTTTCTACCAACTTTTTCTTGTGCTTATATTTATCTCAAATGTAATTCCCACAATATCTAATGGTATTGCAGCTTTGCTTCTGTTTTTCACAGATGTTTAGTGACTCATCCAGTCATCCTTAAGTCTTGCAACCCTACGCATTGTTTGATTCATCTCCCTTTGCATATTTTAGCATCGTTCTCACTGAATCTCTGTCTTTTAAAATGTTTTCTACAGTCTTATAAATTGCATCTTTTTTTTCCCCCCCGTTAAGATTTCCTTTAACTGTCTTTTTAATTTCTTGTGGAGATTCAAGCTTAACAGTAGTAAGGACCAATAAGCCTCCCCTTGAGCTGGACTGGCAAACAAATCCTTACTTTATGTTAACTGCATAACTTCTAAGTAAAGCAGACACACATGTGAAGAAGCAATGAGCCCTAGTGCCAAATACAATTTATTCCTTAAATGTAGTTTTAGGGCATGGAAGAAGAGGTAAGATAAAAAGAAGGAAGAAAAGTGAATGCCCAAGTAGTCCAGAAGAAAAGGTGAATTAATAGGGTGTGCAAAAAATCGGCAGCTGTGGGGTAAAAATAGGCAGGTGCCTTGAGAAAACAGCCATTCTACAAAGGAAAGAGGCAATCACAGCAAAACAACAGCTGTCTGAAAGTCCCCTTCATTTCCTCAGAGAACACACATTGGCTTGAACATCTTTCCGGTCTTAACCCTGAAGGCCAAAAGGTGGAGAGAAGGAAAGTATCAGCTACTCCGCAACTTTCCCCAGAATGAGGTAATCACACTGAATCATGCTGTTGTGACCCTCGGAAGAGTATGGGAGAAGGAGATACTGCCAATTCCATGCCTTCTTCCTGCAGCCAACAATCTCTCTTTTATTTCTGTAGCTGCTCCTACTGGTTGGAGTCCACTTCCATCATTCCTTAATGTTCGCTTATTTACCTTAATATTTATCCTCACCTTCATTCCTCTTCCTATACCTACATGAGTTTTACATTACATTGTACCACAGAATGGTAAAAAAATGTTTTGGGTTTGGGGTTTTTTTGTTTGGTTGTTTTTTTTAAAATAAAATGTGTAATGAGTTAACAAAACAAAAAACAGGAAAAAAAAAAAAACCCAGAATATTCCAAAGAAGGGTAAAGAATGTAAGAAAAGTTCTGAAATATAGAGGCAGAAACTCTTACCACAACTGACCACTTGCAAAGTATGCATGCTTAACATGATGATGTTAAATGTTTATAGTTTCTTAACAGTCAGTGGTCCAGCTCATCTAACATAACATAAAGAACCATATTCAAATGACTTCATCTGAAGTTGTGAAGAAAGACTTTAAAGGAAAATGTGACTTCATTAAATGAAATAGTAAAAACAGTACAACAATTTCTGAGATTTCTTGACTTCTAACCCAAAAGCTCTACTTTTCTACATAGAATTATGTGCACGTGTGAGTATGTACATGTATGTATTCTGTTTGAAAATATATGCGTACTAGTCCCTCATATATACAAATATTTACGTTTATATAAAATGCATAACATGAGTTTGTAATGGATAAAATAAACAGTGGCAAAACCATGAGGGAGCTATGCAAGTCATCCTAACTGAGCAATATTAAGCCATAAAATGGCATCATTCATCCTGTATTCTATATATATTTTACAAATATATTCCTATAAAAATGTTAAAAAGAGTTTTACAAATTTTATTAGCATTATTTTTCATATCCATCTGCCTGTGGAAACAGGCTCCCTTAGTACTAAGATTTCAACCGTAGAGGGCCCTGAGGGAGAGGAATAGTATAATATTTTTTTAAAACCTCTCAAATTATGCAAAGTAGATTTCCAACATATAAAAAGTGTCATAAGCCGTGAGCTAAAAGCATGTGCCAATGGAAATCAAGGATTTTTCTCTTAGAGCATAAAGTTTCCATTTTCATTCCTTAGATTTGCAAGATATCTCTAATCGGCACCAGCGCTGAACTGTGCCCAGACCTGCTCTTCAACAAATCTAACTTTTAGCACTGCTTGTGCACATTCTGAAAAGACAAAAACATGAAAAATAAAAAAAAAAAAAAAGTTTCCTTTGCAAGTTGTACTAAAAACTTCCCAACTTGATATTCTTTAGAGGTCTGGGGTTATAAATGCACTCCATTTAAGCCCCATTGGGACAAGAGCAGGCGAGATGATTAAAGTGGCTATAAATGCACACAACTTGTAAATGATCACATGAATACCTAATACTTTACACAATGTGACACACGAATACAGTTAGTGACCTTTTCAGGAGTCAGACTGGCTGAGCAGGCACATGAGGAAAACTACACACAGTGGTCTTTGGGAGCAGCCACACAGCAAGCTTATTGAACAACCTGACTTTAAATTTGCCCTCCTACATATAGGCAGTTGGCACCTATTATAAATAACATAAACAAAAGCCAGAGTTCTATTTTATACACAGGGAAATGGAAACAAATGTTTTGGCAATAAATTTTGCAACTCTGGCTTTGAAAAAATGAGTTAAGACTGTTAGAGAAGGGCAGTTGCTGAGTGATCATTATCTCAAAATGCCTGTGAAATCTCATTTCTCCATGGGCAAGAAAAAACCCATTCTAAGCCTAATACACAAAGTTACATTCCTCCAGCCACTTAGAAGAAATGGAGGACTTCTAAAATAAGGCGAAAGCCTCATGTGACAAAATTTAAGAACATACAATATGCGCTTAAGAGAATTGTCTATCAATAATACCTGTTTAAACATGAATAGCTATGGTAATAATTCACCCTTAAAAGCAATCAGTTTGGTTGTAATAATATTTTAATTTCAGCTGTGATAATTTTATTATTATATTTGGGTATTCAGTATCAGTAGGGTGACTAGATTTGAACTACAATGTAAAGACATTCACTAGGAGATTGAAAAATTCAGGAAAGTTCACTGATTTATATTGAAAGAAATGTCAGAAAAAGATATAGTCAATATAGTCAAATTTACAGATAAAGCTAAATATTGTATGTCCCTTAATGAAAAAAAAATTAAAAATTTAATGCAAAGCTAAATAAAGATGTACTTGTGCATTTGAATTGCATTATCTTCCCAGTATAAAATTTTTATTGCAATGAAGTTAAGATTACAAAGTGAAATGCATATATGTACACATATCTGAACACACATCAAACTTTATAGACAAGGACCAGAAATATAAATCTAGAGTAATTTTAGTTACCGTTATAAGTACCCAAAGCAAGTTAAGTAAGGACTACTCTTTGCAGGTACAAATCATTGCATTATGTTTTGCTTAGATTTGCCCAAATTTCTGGGTGTAAGTCTATGTCTACAGGCTGCCAGATCAGCAGTTTGTAAGTGGGAGGCTGAAGCAAGCTAAGATTTCAGTGTTATCTCTTCCAAATTTTTCTGGTGCATTAGCAACCATTTTCTGGCTGCAAACAATACCATACTGTATGTGTCATATTGTTAGTACTATGCCTTAATTTCAGATGGAAAACTGCCTCTCAAAATAGAGCAGAGAGTGAATTAAAAAAGAACGTCATCATACCAGAACTGTGAGAAACTAGAAAAGACAGAGGACCATATTTTCAGGTTCCTTGGATATATCACAACATATGGTCTGGAGAACATTTTATATTTAAAACCTCTCCAAAATACTGAATTGTCATTCATAAGAAGACTCTTCTGTGCTTTTGAATTCTGAGGACTAGAATTTAATCTCATTTTGTCTTCTATTGTCGGCATAAATCCACATTTTCCAGTAGTACTTAAGAAATTTATCTCAGAAGTATCCTTTGTTTTCTGTTCTCTATTGAAATGGCCAGGAAGCTATCTACATACAAACCCCAGCTTTCTGGGAGAGTTGTGTTACTGGGATGAATTGACTGTACAGAATTTCAACGTTATGATTAAAACCAAACAGTTTTCCCCATCCCAGATACTTTCCAATTTCAAGATTCAAATGGCTACCTTTTTAAACCCTGAGGAAGAAGGATTTTAAGCCATGAGTATTTTAGTTTATATTCTCAAACACCAAGATCTATCCCAAACTCACATTAGTTTCACTGGGAGCTGTCCATCAAAACCCTGACATTTTAAAAATATGTAACTCAGGTAGGATAATAAGTTAAACTTTAGAACGCTGTTCTAAAAGCACTATAAAGATTTCTAGTACAACCAAGCTCTCTCAGTTGCAACCTAATGTTGCTTTCAAATATTTAACCTATGACATAATATGAATTACATAGTACTTTTAATTACCATAGTTAAAGCAGTAATCATCTTTGAGAAAAATCTTGGTCACACATCAGTCCTGATTTCTGGAATACCAAAACAGTAATTATAAATCTCCTTATATTCCATGTAATACCACTTCAATTATCCTACTTTCCTCTCAGTCTGTACAAACTGATTATCAACTGCTTCTGGCTGCTTTGTGAGAGATACAGGAAGTGACCTTAACACACCCACAGCAGCCACATGAGGATCATGCTAAAGTTAGGAAACTCTCCCAGCGCAACAGGAGCAGAGGCTATCCTGAATTTCATTGTCATTGTCTGTTGAATGACATCATTCGTACAACTTGCATGGCATCTAGAGAGCAAGCTCAGCATAGAGGTATCCCATTCTAAAGGAATACTTCTCCCTTACCAAATTTTAGTTATGTCCAGGCTCCAGTATGACTAAGATGAGAGCACAGGCTAAACCATCTTACATTTGCTCTAAGGTTGGACCTTGCTATCTGCACTAAATCCCAACGTTGCACTGCTTCAGTCTTTAATTAAAGAGTGTGACATCAAGCCACTGTGTTATATATTTTCTAGTTCTACAAACACTGTAAATGCCTACTATTTTGTAAACAAAATTAGAATAATACAATGAACTGGAGCTTGTTTTCTTTAAAAGGTTTTATATGTCAAATCTATTATAGAATGCTGCTTAACTGGGACTTAGAATAAAAGCACAAACAAAAGAGAGAAAACACTTTCATGAGCTTCATCCAGCACATGAAATTCACTATTATGCTTTCTGAGCATTTGGATAGTCATACAATGCATGAGGGGTTGAAATTACTTTTGAATACAATGTGTTTTGAAATAAAGTGTTTTTCAGGTTAGGATGTATTTCCATATATGCTGCAAAAATGCAAGGAAAATTGGTTTACTTAGAAATAATAAACCAGTTCACTGAATCAGTCCATCTTGATGACACTGATGCTATCTAGCAATGAGGTTGATGTATGAAAATTTCTTTATCCGGGAAAGTATGCAGGTCCATGCATAAACATAAGCATTTGAGTACGAACCAACCAGGTTAAGCATGTGCTAATTATGCATGTTCCTGTGCAGAAGAGCAATATTCCTTTCATTGGTGACAGACCTGATATATTCAGCAGGAATGCCAGAATTTTCTGAAAGGAGGGAAACAAAGGAGTGAGCTGCAGGTTACCTGAAATAAGAGCAATAAGTAAAAGATGTGGGAGTTTGAAGTTACCCTATGATGAAACACAGAAATGGGTACAGAATTACAGAACAAAATTCTGTTAGAATTTCTTCCTCTTATTTATTGTGGAAGACATCCAACTCAGAAGAGCTTTGGCCCTTTAGAGGAAGCGTTCCATTATAGGCATAACGTTACTGGTTTGTCCTGAGCTTTTGATGTTTCTGTGATGGGAAATGGGTTTCATGTAACACCCCCATAAATCCTGATGAAGTCAGGAGGACATACAGAGGCTATGACCAGTCTTCCAAACCAATAAACTAAGTTTTTTTAACTGAATAATATTTTGAATTTGTTTCGATAATGAAAATATTCTAAATGCTGATAGTATTTTACATTTTTAGCAGTGCACCATAATTTACTTTGTAAGGAAATGCAATGTCAAGAAACTGATTCTTCAGATAATTCCTCTTGAATATTTTTTTTTATTATGAAAATTCTACTTATCATTAAAAAGAGTAAATATATGATTTGGAAATATTTCTGCCTTGGTGTATTTTCTGCCAAAAATGATTTCTAAAATTTTAGAAAAATAAGAACTAATTTCTCAAGTGGACTTCCATAGCATTTAAAAATGCGCAGCAAATACAGAGTCACACCAAGTAAATTCAGGACAGTTAATGACAGTCTATGGAAACTAGCCTATAAATTCTTGATTAAGGAAAAACCCAGAGCAAAAAAGCACAAATTGAGAGTCAGAAGAATGTATTCTAGTAGAATAAATAACTCCCTGTGGACTGGCATACACTGTACAAAATTACTTATTTTAATTCTGACATATATTAGACATTCAGTTCTCTTGCTAGTAACTAGTTATGGCCAAAGTATGCAATTCATTATTCATACCATCATAAGAGAAAACCATCACGTCCGGTGCAAAGATGTTATGGAGTTTCAGACCTGAAATGTGCTCTAGCTTTTAATAACTGCTGACTAGATTTAGTTTGATTCATTAGTGGCCTCAAAACTCCCTATTCAGACAGTGTGCCATATAGAAATATGGCTGCTTGCACTTTACTGCTCATCTTATTGAGAATACTAAGAAGATGCCTGTGTTAAAGCAGAATAATGTTTGAAGCCTTTATAGAAGTACTAGAGCACTGGATAGAAAAGTAAAACATTCCCACTGCATTAATAACATTTTTGCATTGTCTTGGCTTGGTATTTTGAGATGTGGGGTGTTGTCTTTTTTTAAACACATTCTCAAGCATATCAGATCTGCACAGAAAGTCAAAAAATTCACACTACATATACCTCAGAGGCTGGAATTACTTCCTTCCCAAATAAATAATTAGGCAGATTTACAAAATGCACACTATTTTCCCAAGTGAATGGAACGGCTCCAAGCGATTAAATACATAATTAGGTTGTTTTTCTAAAATGCTTATTATTTACCTGAGAGTCTCATTGCAGACTCCTGGTAAATACTGTCTCCCTGCTAGCAGTTATTACCAAAAACGCCTCCATAATTTCCAGCCTTCCTCCAGCAGTGATATCAACAGAGGATTTTACTTGGGGCCATGGATCATGAAAAGCAAAATCTGGCTGTGCCAGGCAGCCCATTTAACTGACAAGCTGAGCTTCCTTTGTACCTGGCATTGCACTCTTTCATTTTCCAAACACAGTAGAAAGCAAACAAAAGGACTTTTTAGTACTTTAGTTCATGTTTTAGCTGGCCAGAAATTCTGCTGAAGGCTGTGCCTTTGAGTGCTTATGTGCATGCATGGCTACAGAAGAAAAGAGAGAAAAAAGCCCCAAGTTCTTATTAACTGGGGTAAGTTACTAACCCGGTAAAGATAATGAAGGAAATGTGTTTGTCAAAAAACAAATAATCAAGGCTTTGAGCCCTGCAGTCCATTTGACACAAGGTTCCCTATCCCAAGCAGCTGTCTTGGGCCCAGTTATCAGAGCATACCAGCCTTCACTTGTAACTACTCCCATTGCCTCTCTCTAGGGGACACACAGCCACAGTGCCAGGCTTTCAACACGTGAATGTGAATATTCCTGCTCACCAGGTGGGAAAGAAAAAGGTCAGGCAATAAGACCCAGGTGGTTCTTCTATGCAGACAAGGGACAATACCAAACACCCTTTTTCTAGTGATCACAGACAAAAAAATGACCTTCAGAAGCGACCCCTTTTCATTACTCCACCTCCAGAGTCAGTTTTCCTTATGCTTTCATCTGCCCAGAGGCCTCACTGCTTTGTGGTCCTTACAGAAGAGATCAAGAGTGACTGGAATCTCAATTAGAATAAAAGAGGGCAGGAGACAGAAAGGCATGCCAAGGTGAGGAAAAGAAAGACAAAAGGAGAAACGAAGAGCAAGACAAAAAGGTGGAAAAGCATCAGAGGGCGTGCCAGCAATATTTAGGGATCAGCAAATAAGGCAACAGAGATGGGCAGACAACAAAGGGAAAGGCAGCGAAGGACAAAATAGAAAATATTTTACTTCCCAGAAACCAAAAAAATAAATAAATCATGATAAGAAATAATGTAGAATCAAGATAGGCATATTCTTGGGGGAAAAAAAAAGGAACAAATAGAGAAAGAAATCAGAACAAATAAGCAGGAGAATTTTAATGGGCATACCTTTGTCACTGTATTTCCCAGTTGTGTCATTTGTCTGGTTTTTAACACCTTCAGCTAAGCTATTTACGTTTTACACACAGCTTTACAGATATGTTTTACATTTATATGTGTTATATAGATATATATGAATTCACAGTCACAACCAAATATCTTTAATGGGGGTGAGAATTTCTTCAGATTTCCAATTTGGTATTAATACAGTAAAACTCCGTCATGAATATTCTGGATATTTCTGTAAAAGTCTAACAGTAAAAGCACTGGTGTCTCATGCAGTGTTAGGAGCAAAGCTGGAGGTGGAGTAGCTGAGGTGTGCACCAAGTGGCAAGAACTGCACACTTTGCCAGGTCATTGCTTTTATAGCAGTACCTCATTTTTTATGAGGTTTAAAAAGAGACATCTAGGGCAAAGGGGAACAGAGAAGAAAAGAAAACAGGTACTGACTGACAGGCAGATAGCGTACTTGCAGTCACCCACTAGGATGCTCATAGATGGTCGCAGTTTCAAATATAACTGTTTCCTAACATTCTGATATCTGTTAAAAAGAAATAGATTATAGAATGCATCTTAGTGCTTCAGTCTAGGCCTGCTCAAGGCACCTAAGGCTTAACATTCCACATATTATGTAATCTTACAAATGTTGTTATATTACAACTTATTATTTACTGTGAAATTTATCCATGAGCATTTGCAGTGAGCAAGGTATGCAAAGGTATTGACAGAAAAAGAGTGAATATTCGAACTTAAATTGTTAGTGAAGGACATGACTAACAAGGATCTGTCAAGTTTCACTTCCACAGGTGTTTCAGAAATGGGAAAGTCTTGTAAGAACTTCGTTCACCCTTATTAAAACAACGTATAAGTAAAATATATGTTTCACTTCATTTTGAACTAACTGTATCTCATGTACCTTTATTTCTACCTTGGCTGTGAAGCAGACTGAATTGTGTACTAGGAAAGTCCCTTCTTAGATGGTGACCCTGATTCCGTCCAGAGGTGCTTGACAGAATCACCATACTCTGCAAACTCCAATCTTAGTTTCCTTACAGATATCTACATGTTTACGTTAAAAAAAAATATTGCAGTAAATATAGGGATATTAAATTGTTCTGGCAAATCCTATTGTCCTATTAGTTTCACTGAAAAAATGAGGCTACATTGGTTTTAAAATTGGAAAATGAAACATAAACATTTCTAACTAGCCCAAATTTACCAGGCATCAAAGCAAAAAAAGCTAACTGTAAGCATCCTAATAACTCCTTTATAAGAGCATATTAAAACTCACCATCTGCTTAAGCACATATATTTTCTATCTTAAGGAATCTAGACTTATTTCCAAATAAGACTGCTCTGTTATCATATGGTGGCAAATTTCTATAAGCAACAGATAATTGTAGATAATAATTTCTATGCTTACAGGAAGGGAAGGAAACAAGGCTACCAAATCACAATAAGTGACATGATGGCTTTTTTAATGTGAAAAAGGATTCCCCATGGGCCAGAATGAGAATATTGTTATTGCATACAGACCTTTCACCCATCACCAGTTTCATTCAGCACTATATTGGACTGTATTTGACCCTGATACAAAATCAAAATATCTTTCCTAAATTACACACCTTATCTCCTTTCCCCCATTTATTTGTTGTCTTGAAATACATTTCTGGGGAGATAGAATTTACTGAGAAGCAGTTTGAACCATGTTACTTTTTATAACCTTCACTTGCACCTACATTGTGCAATCATTTGACACATCTGCTATATCAAGAACAAATCTGATTTAAGAGTTTTAATAAGACCTTGCATCAATAAATTATAACAGATTGGTGATTAGTAGTATTATTTATATGCAATATTTTTGTACCCCTTCTAATGCTGATGTCTGCTTCATAGGGATTAATTATTTTCATAATTTTGTCTAAGTAGTAATATAGAAAATGTCAAAAAGAAAATTAGATTTTCACTTCCCAGACACAGAAATTTAATTAAAGCCAACTCCTTGTTGAAGGGGAATGTCCTTAGCTGGTTCTGTGATATGGCAGCAGCTCTACATGCTGCCATGTGGGAGACCAAGGCTCAGAAAGTGACTCAGGGAATATTAATCACTAAGCTTTGGAGACTAAACACATGCTGAATATGCCACAGTAGGTCCCAGCAGGTTATTTATGGAGTATATAAGTTAGCAGACAGCAATGATTTCTTATACAGGCAGCTGCTTGCACAGCCCACCTCAGGGATGGTGTTATACTGAAAGAAGCCCTCTGCTTAGATAAAAACTGATCCATTAGGAAATCTCTAATTATCCAAACATGAAAGGTCAGCTTCCCCTCATGCTGCATGAGTGTAAGATAAAGACCTCAAACAAATTCCAGCCGTAAAAATCAACATCTTCAGTCCGTTGGATATTTTTAGGACAAACAGGTGTCTCCAGTCTGTGGAGGAACAGTCCACATATAAACTACTGAACCACTATCACGGAAAGCTAAATTCCCAGCCTTACAAGAGAAACTGGAGGCATTATTTACTCATTTTACCTGCCCTTGCTCTTTAGATTTTTTTCTTTCATGTCTTGAATAGTCAACAACACTTCTCCTTAATTCCCAGCCTCTTCGGTCCCCCTCAGTTCCCTCCCTTCATGACTCCTCTTTCCATTATTCCCTACATTATTATTCCTTCCTTCTGTTCATCTCAATTGTTCCCTTCTTTCACCCAGAGACTTCCTCATGAACATTCACTGCCTATGGACTAGAATGGGAGCACTGAGCAAGGCCATTCGAGACTTGGAACTGAATGTTGTCCTGGTTCCAAGTGAATCTGCAGCCATGAATGAACACAAAAGTTTCTTTTTCAGAAGCTGACCCTTCTTTCTTAAAAAATATATTTTTCTGGAGAAGATAGGCATTAAGGAGATACAGTCAAAATCATTGTACTTGCTATAACAGCACCTACGTAAGATGAATTAGAAAAAGCTTGGATTAAAAACCCATCCAAGCAGTTCAGTGTAAAGTTGGTGACTAATAAAACTGTATGATTTGATTTTACTGTTCCTGTATGTGATGATTTTTCTCAATCAGATGGCAACTTAAAAGTGACTTGTCAACCAAATACCCACGACAAGTAATCATTGTAAGGTAAACAAGTATGGGCAGAAGTGCTTTCAGTCAGAACAAATACCTTTCATTTCCAAAGACAAAGTCACAGCTTTCACTGGCTCCAGCTGAGACAAAAAATTCACCTCTGCTTCAGCCAGACATAGAAATGGTGAAAGACAGATAGACCCCTCTGCACACACTTCTGCCACTGCTCCAGTATGTTTGTTTTACGTTGACACAGGCCAGTTCATTTTATATGACAGGAAGTGTGCTTTGAAAGTTCATTTCTAGTTCCTTTTAAAGTCAATTAATTTCTATGCAAGATTTTTTCATTATCTCTTGTCCTTCATTATTGCTAACCAGATTAAGCCTAAGTGCACTGTCATCTCTATGCAATTTACAACTGAAATACATTGCAATAGAAGGACTAGTGAGAGATAAGGGAGAAAAACACCTATGGGTAAGACATCTCATGCAGAATTTAATTATGGCCACTCAGATTTCTGTAAGTATCACATTGTATGATTTCACTGTAGCTGTTCCCAGAGAAGAATCCAATGCCTGCTTCAAATATACCAAGGGATCAAGCTCTGCTTGTTCTGTGGATTTGAAGGCTGCTTAGATAAGAAGTTGGCAATCTGTAGCCACAGAAAGAGCACAAAGACTTGAGGGAGCAAACCTCAGATATCACTGCTTGAACTTCAGTCAACACTGAAAATGGAAATGAAAGAGCTGCCGTGACTTCTAACCATGTCCTTTGAGCTAGTCTCATGAGCTTGTGCCAGTAAAGGAACACAAAAAAACCACTCGATACACTGTTAGCTCATGTTTATTTTATGACCACAGTGAGAGGAGAATGCAGAAGACCATAAAAAATTCTTCAGGAAACTACTTCAGGAAACTTCCACAAATTCAACTAATCATTGCGAGTAAAAATCTGGTTTATCTATAGGTTTTTGGCTCCCTTCTCTGTCAAAGTCTGCTTCTGTATGCTTAGATATTTCATACCAACAGGAAATTACAAAAAGTTTACAGCTACCAAGAATTTAACAGCTTCTAAATATTAAACTTAAGGAGCACTTTGCATTAATTCCTAAAGCCGCAAATGTGTGTGCTTTCAATCCCTTTTATTTCATTCCTCTAATAATCACTCCCATTTCCTGAATTCTGTGATTCCTTAAGGTACCTCAAATGTGTTTAAGCAGGGTGATTGGAGAACACAGATTTCAGAAACTGTTGACATACTGAGGCTTCATACCAGGCAACTCTTATTTCTTATACCAACTGGTTCACTTTAGACCCCACCAAACTACGCATGCTTCTACATTACATTCTTGAGAAGGTTCTGTTCATAGAACACTGACCTTCACTTTAAATCCCCTTGCATACACACACCTTCTGAAATTTATTGGAGCTTTTGTCTCTAACAGGAAAGATTCAAACACACTATTTGGCATGGTCAAATCACAGTTTTCCTCCTCCCTCCTACTTGCAAACTTTGCTTAAGCTGTTCATTCTCCCCTTTTCTACAAGGGTACTAGGATTTTGAAAGATGGTTCAGAGATTCATGACTGCATTGACATACTGTTATTATACAAATAGCATGTAATGTGGATAAAAAATTTAATCTAACCCTAAAAGATTTCCTTCAGTGGAATGTAGTTCTTGAGGCAATTTATTATACTTTAAAGCTTTAGTCCTTTTTATTAGCAGTTCCATACACAAATTGGGGTAATTCTGCTTATTTATTTATAGATCTGTGGTAAAATCAGATTACTTCCAGATGCAATAGTGTTTTACAGTCATCAGGAGAACTGCATCTTTTATCTGGGTTCCTTTAAAATACATCATGCATATGATTACTCATAAGAAATAAAGTGATGCAAAGAAATTTTTGTAAAGTGCCTACAGCAGTGTAAAACCTTGCCTTTCCTTGGTGTCACCAACTTTCCACTTCCAAAGAAGTGTAGAAGCCTATTTTACATTGGGGACCAAGATTCATAATGCTCTAACGCTATTTTAAAAGTGCAACTGTGTTCATAGGAACATAATGTGTTTATAAGGGGTAATACATTGTATATTTGTACACAATTCCTTCTTTCAGGTAATGCTATAAGATTCTTTGCCCTGCACAGTGACTAAATAACCATAAATGATCTTTCATGCATACGCAAATCTATCCCTCTAAGCACCTTATTAATTATTTCAAAGATACTTGGAGGTCACCACTCATGGAAATTTCTATGCATGAAGCCTCATTAATACAAGACACCACACAGAGAGATGGGATAGACTTTTGTTGCTATTTAACAAGGGCAGAGAGTATAATCTGTAACATTTACTTTTTTATTTTAATGACCAATGAAACTCAGCCAGCTCCTATCTGCAAGCCCTTCCTCTGAACAGATAGAGTGGGTTTGAGTGGTGGGGCTGCTGCCACACTCCTGTGAACAGCTAATCCTATCAATGCACCAGTTACTGTGCTCAGAGCTCTGGTGCTCAACACAGGCTGTTCTCAGCTGGAGTACTGCTGCCTGGCACTCGATTAGCAGCTGAACATTAAGGAATTAATGTTGTTCTTCCAAAAATCACGGCAATGACACTTTTTGTTTTGGAACAAAGTGAAGCTATGGCACTATTGAGGTGATATATCACAGCTCATCAGCTGAGATGATAGCTTTCTTTTGAACACATATTATCTCCTGCTTAATTAGGCCCCATAACAGAAATTAAAGCAAAGCAAGGATATAACCACACAAAATACCTGAATGCAATGACAAAATGCCTCCTCTGGCACATCTGTGCCAGCAAGCAAGAAATTAAACCTACTTGAGAAGCCCTGTTTATCTGAAATCCCTAGATCCTTTCCAGCTCAAGTTATCATACACTTGTGATGATAACACTCATCTCGTCTGTCACAGTGACCCTTTGCTGTAGCAGCTGCTGTTTATTTTTATTCTGTTGTGTGTGTGGTGCTTTCACCTCTAGGTTGATCCAATAAAAGATATAAAAAACTTGCTATGTTGGTACATTCCCTTGATAAAAATCAGGAACAGTGAGTCAAATGTTAATGGAAACTGCAGGCTATGTTCATTATGTTATCTCTATTTTTGAAAAACACTAGAATGAACAGAAGTAATTGGAAGTGCCAACAATTTAAATACGCTTAATTACAAAATCAAACCCTCCTGTACAGTTCGAGGGCAATGTGTGTACATATGCCTTGAAGAAATGTGCTAATTTTTAAGTAAATCTACTCTTACATGAAAATAATAAAATAACTTTTAAAAAGTCCAAACCTCAAACTTCAAGGCCTCATAAACAGTATTTCAGCATTAGTCTGTGGTGTTTAAAAACACATGTACTAATGCAGACTCTTTTGAGCTGTCTGTGCAACCTGGTCAGCTACCATAACACAAATCTCATGAGAGTGAATATGACTTTTTTTTGTATTCCTTTTAGAAGATGGCTCAAATAAACCTCTCTATCCTTTCAATAAAGCTCAGACCTAAGATTTTTTTACTTCAAGTCATGCTCTATTAGGGATTATCTATACCACGTATTAAACCCACATTACCAGAATAAGAAAGAAAAGTATTTTCTTGGCATGTCCCATGGTGTTCATTCCTGTCAAGGGGAATTCATTTTAGGCTTCACTGAGGTAATTAGAAAAATCTGTGTCACATAGTGCTTTATCATACTCACATGTAAATACAAACTGCAAATTGCAGTTGCAAAATGGAGATTGTGAACTGTAGACTCTAAAAATGCCATCTTATGCTATTCAGTAGAAGCACCACGATAAGTGGAAAAGAAAATCAAGTGACACTATTGTGAATGTTTCTTAACTGAATTCATTGATGATGAAAGCTGCTTCATCCACAGCTATGAAGGAGGCTAAAACCCCTTGTATCTGAACAATAGGAAGGGGTAGGCAACTCAGGCATGCCTCCTCCTCACAGGTATGATGAAACTCAGTCTCATGACTTTCTCAAAGAACAAAAAATAACCATTAGTTCCGAACCCAAGTATAACTTTATACTAGAGACAACCAAATTACTTGTATATCAGAAAATTAGGTTCAGGTAGCTGCAGAAATGAACCAGTGAAGTTACAACAGCCCTGCTTAGATTCTTCATTCTGAAAAGCAGCTTGAAAGACAATACTTCCAAATGCTTTTTTTTTCATTCAAAACTGCTAAAATAACAGAGACAAGTGATGGAAGTAGCAATCAATGAGATAAAGTATTCCAATTGTATTACTACTACTACTGCAATCAGAACCACTTTAAGGTATAGTATTTTGAAAACAACTTTCCGATTTGGGGAGTTCTGAAACTTTGAGATTAGCAGTATTTTAGTCTTCCCATATTTAGCTGTTGCAACACTTAGAGTATAACACAGCTGAGGCTAGATTGGCAGCAATAGCTTCTTTTCCATTCCCTCAGCTGAACCCTATCTCACTTGAACAGTAGAAGTACACCCATCCTTTGTGCACCTTCTACAGTATCCCTTTCTTAAGCCAAACGCACGCCTTCCTTACAACTCCAAGACTGAAATCACAACCCTGAGCATCCCAGCACCATCTTCTTGCATATTCTCCTCATCCCTTCCCTACTCTGCTTCTAGTGTTCAATTCCCATAATGTTCAACTTCAGCAAACAGAAAAAAGACTGGCTTGCAACTGCCAGCCAGGGGTAAAAACTTCTGAAAACTTCTTAGTCTCCTCTCTGAGAAAAAAGGACTTCTGAACTGAACAACTGGAGTTGAAGATATATGGAAAAATCCTAACACAAGTTTTGTGCAGCATGACTAGCAGTGGGTTTACAGACAGAAGAGGCAGAAGGGTCATTAGTTTGACAGATCAGCCTGAACTGGAGTAAGCTCTGTGACACCAGCCATAGGAGCAAGGAGGCCCACAAGCGAGGAGAAAGATGAGCTGCCTGCTGCACCACTGGCATAACTGATTAACCTAAGGAGCTAACAGAAGAAAATGGAAGAAAATCAATAAAAGACGGGAAAAAAGGAAGGATTTTACTCAAGCAGCTTATTAATTTGCGTGGGAGCAGAAAACGGATTAACTTCTGGAGAAGTAAGGAAGGAGGCTGAGAGCACAGACTGACCACGCAGTACTATGCTAACTTAAAGGTCAAGGAAAGAACACTGGGTATAAAGTTCCTGTTCAGTTTCTCATGACAAGTTTTCCTACACAACATTAAAAATTATTTTGTGCAGGATGACATCAGTGTGTAAACGCAGTAGCAGAGTGACCTGTTTAGGGGGAAGTAAAATAAGACCTGCAACACAGCACATACACAGCAATTCTAGTGAAATGTGAAGAAACATTGCTTGCTTGCTCTTGGAGCAATTAAAAACAAATAATTTAAACTATTTCTTACTATTGTACTTTCAATATCCTCAAGGCATGTTCTCAGATTAAAAAGATGTCACTCTCCTAAGAACTTTGGTCAATTTTTTTCCCCATCTAGTCGGGTTTAAAACTTATTTATCAGCCATTCAGGTAACCAGGAAAACCCATCTTGTATGCAGCTTCTAATATGCTGTAAAATTATTCTCATACCACGATATAGCACTTGAGACAAATATACATGCTCACATTCTAATTTAGCACCAAGAAAAAAGAATTCTATGTATAGAATATACTTCTTCATAGCAAAATTTTTGACAAATTTGCTGTACGCATGCCAGTGTAACTGAATCAATTCTCAAAACAAATTTTCCATGTTCCATATAAATCTTTGTTTAGTTAAGTCAAACTTTGTTTCCTTCTCAGGTAAAACACAAAACTACATTTCATTCAATGAAGTGACAATTAGCAGTAATAACTTCACCGGCAGGAAGATTATTTAAAAATTCCTGTTGCAGTCCTTTTTTATTAGTGCTTGAAGACAGACCAAGAAAGTTAATAATTTACTTAATTTGAAAGTGGAAATGTGGAGGTCAAGGTGTTTTGGTTTTTTCTAACCAGAGTGTAATGCTATCGTCTGCTTGCACTTCGTGATTGTAAAATACTAATGTGAAGAAAGTAAACATTTGGTTTTAAAAGAAATGCCCTTTGGAATCCAGTTAATTCTCCAGCTCACATGCTTAGCAAAAAACACTTCAATATTCAAATATTTTCTCCAAGAAATTAAACAACTCCTATGAATGCAGTATAATTTCACCGATATACTCAAAACTAATAGGTGATTAAAAAAATCTGACCCTGAAATCAAAATC
>VWZT01006829.1:8442-46745 GCA_013397055.1 Pachycephala philippinensis
CCCTACCCAACACCTATAAAGCCAATCAGTATGAGCTGATGGTCCTGTTTTGAAGTCAGAGCTTTCTGCCATCTGTCTTTCTGACCCTTGTGGTGATACCCTAGGATGCATTTTCTCTTTCAGAGGAGGCTGCTGCCTGCTGCCTCACCTCAGGACAGCAGGCAGGGCTGCAGCAGGCTCACCACTCTCTCCACAGGCAAATATTACGTTCTATCAGGTCTGCCTTTGCACAGGGAGAATGCTTGCATTGCAGGAGTATGTCCCAACGTTTTAAGACACTGATGTTTGTGATGTGAAATACTAACTAGACATATTATTTTAAACCCAAGAGTGTAATGACATATTTTCTGCTCACTCTCACATGGTTCTGATTTTCAGTGCCAGCTGTGCATTTGACCATAGGTGACATTTTGGTAGACAATATTTTTACTTTCTTAATATGTGGAGGCTTGCAGTAAATAATGGATAGAGTAAGGCCAGGAAGACTCTAATGGATAGTGTGTAAAGATGAGGAGTAAGATGTGCCTGTTGGTTTGAAGAAGATATGTTTAGTGCAGCCCATGGAGCCCTGACCCTAACTTCATGGCATCCAGCCCAGAGAGCGAAATGTATTCCAACAATAAATCACCAGAATTTGTTCTTTTTGACTGTGTTAAAGCAACAGTCTGCAAAAACTAGGACCACCAACTATGTTGTTTCTGCTGCTTTTTGTAAGTCAAATGTTACTGAGATGACCGAGAACATTATCTAGTGAGCACAGGTCTGTGCTGTTCATCACCCAACAATCTGTGCTTAATCTCCAGTGCGCCCTTATCTATTTTCCTTGGGGAATGTCTTGACATATTGAAACCATATTTTGTTGCTTTTCACATTTCCACAGCCCTTCAGCTCCTGCTATGAAAATTCTAACCATCATTTCCAGTTACTTAAGAAAACCTAAACCTTGAGACAAAGCATCATTTCAGCTTGCCCTAAACAGAAAGATTACAATTTAAAGAACACTTAATTATATTGCAGAAGTTTTCCATTGTTGGAGCCTATGTTTTGCTGGACCAGACTCTTCTCTGCTTTTAGGCATTTTAAGAAATATCTTTCTTTTACAGCTTGTAATATTTCAAACTCTTCTTGGTTTGTTTTCTTAGCATCAAAAGGAGGACAAGATGTCAGTCTTCAAAAAAGTCAATTGAATTTCCAAGGAGTATTAAACATATAGCCAAATTTTTCAGTGGGGTAAGAACAACAATACTTTGCCTAGAAAACGTGCAATATTGAAGTATTCCTCTCTTAAAAACAAACAAACAAACAAACAAACAAACAAACAAACAAACAAACAAACAAACAAACAAACAAACAAACAAACAAACAAACAAACAAACAAACAAACAAAAAAAAAAAAAAACCAAAAAACCCACACCCAAAAAACAAAGCAACAAAACATAAAGTATTTGATTCCTATTTCAAAAGACACTTCAAGCACTCATATAAGCACAGACACCACTAATGTTCTTTTCTTGTTCCACACTTTGGCAGACCAGGATGAAGGTCCACTAGTGAAAATATATATACATATATATGCTTATACACATACATATTTGTATATCTGTGTCTGTGTGTGTGTGTGTGTGTGTGTGTGTGCATAGAGCTCCTCCAACCTCCTCTTACCGTGGTTGCTGCACTCATCACTCACACATGTAATAGGCACCTCTTATTCAGGAAAAGAGTCAGAACCAAATTTAATAAGAAGTTGGGAGAGACTGTGCTGACCAGGTATAGAGCATGGCTAGACAAATGTATCAACTGATAGCTGTTTACATGCATCTGGCCCTTTTTTATCCCCTTGCCCCTCTGTTTTCCTACACTTGCTTCCCAAATCATCTACATCTCTCTTTCCCCAGCTTTAGGTCCTCCTCTGGTGATGTGACCTGGTGGATCCTGCAATGGATCTGACAGGATATTAGTCAGGCTTCCTGATCCCTCCCCTTTCATCCATCTGTACTCTTTTCTGGGGATGCAAACAAGCTTTTTATTACATAGCCTCACCTATTGATTAGTGGTACGATAGAAGTCCAAAACCAATGAAATATCAAGAAAAAAAGCATAATAGTGTAATGTAGAAGTAATGGCTCTTTCTGAAACATTCATCAAGAGATCAATGTCTTATTGGGATGGTGGTGACTCAAGAGTGGAGATGTTGGCCACGTTCTTGAGGCACATCATCAGGTGTGGTAATAAAAGGTGACTTGTCAAACTGTCTGCCACTAAGTCTCTTAGGTTCAGAGAAGTGTTCCAGCTTTGGACATGAGTCTGAGCAATTTGGGCTGTCCTGCCCTCTGCCCTCTCTGCAGCCACAGAATGGGGTACTGTTATCTTTTCAGTCTTTCAGATGTCTGTTGAATATCCCCTTTATTGGCTTCCCTGGTTCCTATTCAGTCTAACACTCTCCTGGATGGGCAAAGTTCTCCAGGAGTTGGCGTATTTTCTCTAAAAGTGGTCCAGATTTTTGAATTGATAGGAATGTACCGGGTCAGGGCTTAAGGCTTTGAATATTTACAACAGGTTTTTCACAGCTTTAGCTGACAATACCAGATAATTTCGAGAAGGTTATACTGGGTTGGATTCTGCAGAGATTTGTTACTTCCCTGGCAGTGATACTGAAACATTGGAGAGCTGGAATTAATTGGGAAAGACTGCGGGATGAAGATGGCAAATAGAGATGTGAAGGTTCAACAGTTTTGGGGAGCCTGAGCTTTAATAAGGTCATCCTGCCAGCTTTTAATATCACTGAAAAGTGAAGGACTCCTGCTTCTGTTTCTATATAAGAGCTTGGTGTACCATACCTCTGAAATATGTCTCTTCCTTTCAAAATAAAACCAGAATATATTAAATATTTTTGACATTGTGGACGGATTTCAATGTCTTCCATGTTACTGGAGGGCACCAATGTGATTTTTGCTCCTGGAACAACTATGCTTTCATTCCCTTAACAGGGAGCTTTTATGGAATTTTTTTCACATGCTTCCCACTCATTTTTCTCAATGATCTTCCAGATAAATTATTCAAAGGGCTTTGGCTGTAGGCTACTGTTGCCTTTTCTTAGAGTGGTGTTGCTAAAACACATCATGCAGTCCCTTAGGACATTTTCATGTGCCCACTATATGCAAAGACCTTTATTTAGCCTTTAAAAAACCACTTGCACAATTCTGCAACCAAGGTCTGAATACATATGTCTCAATAGCTTTTATTTGAACAAAGCATGAGTGTATGCAGAGCAGGTTTTGTACAAAAATAAGTCAATATGTAATATTTGCAGATGTCTCTCAACCTAGCAAAAGTTATCACTCGAAATCAGCACCCACTTTCTAATGAGATCCATTTATTTATCAGAGCTTCTAATAAAATGTCACAAAAATATCTGTGAGATTGCTCAGCTGACTTGGAAACTCATTTGAGCTGGTTAGCAGGAAAGTTTTAGCTAACACCAAGTGTGATGCAACATGAACACTTTTAGGGTTCTAATGCTTGTGCTTGTTTGCTTAGTGAAAAAGTTCCTACCCGCTGGAATGATTGCTCTTTCAGTGCCTTAAATCAAACATACCTGGAGGCCTCAAGATGAGAAAAATAAATATTTGAAAAAAATCCTGTCTGTTTGCAAGGTCTCCTTAGCCTGGTTCTTCTCTGATACTTTCATTTTCCCCTTCAGAAACTTAAAAGGAATATGCAGAAATCCTGGACACCTAAAACCAATACTAAAGAGGCTAAGAGGCAGGGCTTGCGAGTTGTGGGAGGAGATTATAAGCAAGAACAGGCTAGTCTTTCAAGGGTGTTTTAGCCTTTATACATGCTTGACTGCTTTGAGCTCATCCTGTTTGGTAGAAAGAACAAAAATTAAACTAAACCAGAAAGGCAAAACTTTGTTACATTGAATAAAAAGGTTTAACAAACATTGTCTGTTTATTCCTTGCTTGGGAAAAAGGCTGGTCTTTCATAAAATGCCTTAAATTCTATTTTTACTGGAACCAAGAATTTTAAAATTTAACAATATTTGTTTCAGAATGTTTAGTTATTTGTAAAGAAGAGAATTTATATGCAGTAAAAAAGGGCAGAGATACCTGCAATCTTGCATTTTTTTTCTGCTATTGTTAAGTTTACAGCATTTTTATTGGAACATAAGTGCAGAAGGGATCTATTCGGATCATTGGGTCCAGACCCATGCTTTGCAGCCAATGTCACTATATGTTCATAATCTCCTCCATAAAACCTGATGAAAGTGTGTGAGTAGCTAGGAGCAGTCAGACTAAAAACCAATCAGAAGGTTTTTTCAGTATTTCAATGCTGTAACGGTTACAGACCTTTATCTAATTTCCAAGCTATGGTTATTTTATCTTTTCTTACTAGATAATCATCCATTAATATATACTGTGAAAGAACTAAATTAACAGAGGGATATTGTAACAATTTGTGAATCCAGTTAAATTCTCCAGAGAAAAGCATACTGTGCCAATAGAAATATTTGCATGGTACTAAAAATTAATGTATGTGGAAGAACATAAATCAAGTAATTCAATGTGAGCTTTTAAAGCTTCCACATGATTTTCACATCTTGCTTGAAGAATGTAAAAGATATGCTGGTAGTAATTTCTGAATGTGCAACCAGCCACATTGTTCATGTGCTCTCGGTTATATTTTAAGACACATAGTGATAGAAATGGCTATTTGTTTGTTATTATCATTCATGTAAAGCCAGTGTAAAACTATTACTTTTATAGAGGCTTGGAAATGTAAATAGCTTTGAAGGACTGGAAGCATATAAATATGCATGTCTGAGAGTCTATTCACCCTGTGATGTGGCAATGGCTAAATCCTGCACAGACTGTGCTCCTTTCACAAGCCATGCAGGCACAGTAGGGCAGGCAGTTTCTCATCTGGGGGTAGGCACTTCTGCAGGCTTGTGGGGAAGACATACTTCTTGATTTCTGAAAGAGATACGTTAGTCCTGAAATAAGGGCTAGGTTTTCTCTAACGGGTTCCTTACCCTTTTCTTCCCTGCTTCAGGGAAGTGAGTCATGGGATCTGCTGGTGTTTATCCATCACTCTCCAGCTCTCATGTTGCTCAGGGGCAATTGGTACATTACGCTGTGCACTGATGTATCCACCAAGGTGACAAAAATATGCCCTTTGAGGGGTATTGCAGCAGACTGGTCCTTCTCCTGGAGTCTTCTTGCAGCTGACTGACTGGCAGAAAGGAAGATGTGGGGCAGATTCGAACTGATTTCTTCCACACTTGGAGAATCAGGCTATGGAGTGCAGGAACACTTCAAGTTCGGTGCAGCAACAAATGTGATACATATGCTAAAAGTGAGGAGACTGCTCAAATAATTGCATAGTCTGGCCATTGGAACTGTCATCCATTTTAAACACTTTCCTATTTAGTGACAGCTCTTGCATATATTTATGTTCACTTACGTATTCAGAGAACACTGCCTTTTCTGCAAACAACCGTATTTGTAGAACAGCAAAGTGCAGAGGATCCCAGCCACAGATTGCACTTGTGCTGCAATGCGGGATACATTTCTGAGGGAGGAGAATTTCAGGGACCGATCATGAGCATTGCTTACCCTAAGGTAATCTGTCTTGTTCTACTCTTCAAAGAACTATGGAAGTACTCCCTTGTTTGTCTATTCTAGTTTTTTCCAGGTTGGAATTAATGATGTTCAGCAGTTTAAAGCTATCGGCATTCTTCACCACTGCAGGTTTTGATCCCACAAAATATGTTATGAAACCCAGGCAGGTTCCTCTTCCAGTCTTTTGTTACGATTGTCACTGAAGCTTATGGCACAATTCTCAATCTACTCTTGTTTGATGTCCCCGACCTCTACCAAGTAGCAGAGATTTAACTCTTTATCTCCAAAGACCCTATGATGTGTACATCTGATAGGGTATTTTGGAATCTTGACTAAGAAATGGAATCCTCCTGTACTTGTAAAACATACAGCTTTAAAGGAAGGCCGGGTATATGAAGCTGAGGGTTTTTCTGAGTCATTCAGGCCTATTGCAGTGATTGTACCACCATGCCTCCTCCTGCTCCTCTCTAAAACATTCAAACAAGTAGAGATTTGTTCATGCAGATATCTACAAAGAGACATAGTTGCCTAACAAGAAGAGTTCTGCATCTAGAGAAATCACTGCACTTTGCATGCTTTTGTACCTATCTTTTCTGTAGTTTAAAAGTCTCCATTATCTGAGTGGGATGAAAAAAGGGTCACACAATAGAGACAGTTAGTTAGAAAGAACAGTGGTAAACAAAGAAGAGAATTTTGCCTCATATCCTATATACTGCATTTGCTTGGTATAGTTATTATTTGCTTGGTATAATTATTCAGTCAGCATCTTGAAAAAATTACATAGGCCTATACACTATTCCAGAACATAGAAATTGTATTATAAAATGTATTGCCAATGAATAATTTGATGATTCTTTCAAAAGACACAGTCTGACCACAAAGGTGCTTATTAGAATGGCCACGATGTATTATTTTCCATAGCAGGATAAAACGGATGGAAGAGTGGTATTCATAGCAGTGTTTGGGAGGTTTAGCTGTCAGTGATCTTGTACTGGTGATGTGATAATAGGAAGCTCTACAGAGGAAAAGTGAGCAAAGAGGAGGCTTTTGATGCTGACATTGAAAACAGGCTAGACTGAGTAATGATCTAAGGAGATGGTTGTCAGTGCCTAAATGGGAAGGGGGAGGAAGCAGGCTGCTATCTGTCAGCCTAGAGAATCTTCCACACAATTGTACTTCAGGTCCCCAAAATGTTTTCAAAATAGCTCAAAGTATTTTAAGAGAATAGTTCAAAAAGATCACCTATGACCTCTATGTATCCTTTGCCTAATGATTTCCTGCCACCTCCTGTTCTTGACCAGGACAGCTCAGAAGGAACAATGAGTACTGTTTTCTTGAAAAGGTAAATCCTTAAATGAAGCATTTTAAGTCATTGGAGAGCCCAATATTTCTCCTCTGGTGTGTCTGCTTTTTGTTAAGATGTATTAAGAGGACAGAAAAACAGATCACAGATATGGTAGCACAGATTATTTCCTCTACATTTTATGTGAGGATTTAGAGAAAATGATGTAGATTTACATAGACTAACCATATCTAGGGAAAAAAAAGTCAATTTTCTAACTCTAAGTCCTTGATTCTTAAGTTTTCTTGGACAAGGTTGGACTAACTATTGAAGTAATTCTGCAGTATTGACAGTTCAATCCTGTCAGAACAGAAGTGAGATGGATTTGAATTGATGGAGTTTCATTGTTTTTCAGCACTCTCTTTCTGCAGTAGCTCTCTCTTCCTTCTTCACTTGTGTACAGCTGGAGAGGACACAAATCAAAGCCAGGACTGTTGACCTTTCAGTAAGGAGTCCCTGGGTTTTTTCACCTCCGAGCAAAAGGATTCTCAACTAAATGAGCTGTGGCTAAGTTTGCAAACCCAGTGGGGTTTGGTCTAGGGCTTTGAACAGTGATATAGTTTCCATAAAGTAGGTGAGGGAATGCTGCAAGCTTTGTGTGTGGAACATGTGAAATTCTTTGCCAGCACTAAGGAAGACATAGGAAGTGAATAATCTGATTTAAACACTTGAGTGTTTATGTATGACTTCAAATGCTTTAATACAGAGAAGTAGAATTTGAGGCAAATATAATTCCAAGTGTTTGAAACACCATATCCAGCTCTGCTGCACTATCTAGATGCTCCCATGAGCTGCTGTGATACTGAAAAGCTCAGGAATAAAACATTTGACTGCTCATATTTAGACTGACATTAGCCTTCAGAGAAGAGTAGTTTTCAGGGGAAGTTTTCTGAGAGCTTCATAGTGGCAAAGGCAAAATAGATAAAAAACTAAATAAGAAAAACCAGCAGGAGAGGAAATGCATGTGTTTCATTTGTAAAGGTGTTAAAATGCTGAGTAAGACCCTTTTGGTACTTCCCAGGTACACTTGCAGACCACTGGAAATATTTATAACCAATGAAAGCTGCAGCGTGTGCAGGGAATTTCTTTCCTATTTCTAAGTGTAACTGTCTAGAATATTTGAGCATGATTTTATGTCTCTCCCGTTGTTCTCTGGTGCATAAAAGGAAAGTGCTCAGCTGTAAGTTCTGCCCTACACTGCTGAGTCTGCAATAAAAACCTCTTTGAATCAGGGGATAAGAAGAGCTACATTCTGGTGGAGTTATCACAAGTTCTGAATGGCCTTGATAAACAGCACAAAGACAGAAGTGCTTCCCTTTTGACATACAAGAATGTCCTTGTTACAAAGTCTTGTACACATTATTGCTAAGCCCTGATATTATTTGTATGTTTCCAGATGATAATTTAGTAGAGATATTAATGAAGGATAGTGTTTGAAGGACTTCTGTATACATGCATTTTGCTGCTTTCTCAGGCAGTCTGTGTGTAAATATTTGGAATTTTTAGAACCCACATTTAATCCTCTCAAAACTAGAAAGAGATAATATTTAGTTTAAGAAAAAGCAAGTTATATGTCTTCTGGAATATTTACTTTTCTGGAAAAGCTTTGTGACCTTTAATTTATGTCATCTTAGCTCTCTGCTTTCAGTGTGATCTTTTAGGTTTCAGCAACTATTACATATTTATGGTACAGTAGTGCCTGAAAGCCCCAATCACTCTCCTGTATATGAGCACACCACACACCTGCAGTGGGAAAACTTCTGAAGAGCATCCTGAAGACCCTGGGCTCTGAAAGACCAGGTAAGCAGGTTAANTCATCTTTCAATGTTTACCGTGGAACCAGAGGATAGACTGATGAAGTGAATTGCTCAAGTTCAAATGAGAAGGCTGTGGGAGAATTTGGAATTTGTGAATCCCTCATTAACAGCTTAACCACAGATCTGTCTTTTCTCTGATTACAGGCACTTCACAGATATGTCTTGGACTTTTGGGGTTGGATCCAGGTGCAAGTTCCATGCTGGGGCTATACTGCATCTCTGGCAGTGGGACTCTGTTGATGATGGTCTTATGAATACTCTGAAACCTCAGCTGTGGGATGGTGTCTCCAAAGGAACAACTAGGTTGCTAGGCTGGCATTGCTTGGACTCCTCCAAGGAAACCTTTCCCTCAGCCCAGTGCTGTCTTGCACTAGAGAAGTGAGACTCTTTGCAGAGACATTCTTATTCCCTGCTTCTGGACTATCCTAGTCCTCACTTTCCTGGTCCAGAAGCCCTCAGTCCTGTGTGGAGTTGGCATGTAGATTAAAGGGCTGGAAGTATGTAAATGTCTGCACTAGGCTGGATTAAATATCTGAGCTTACCTATAAAATGAAAAACAAATTCTGCATAATTTCATGCATTCCCTGGGGGTGGTTCTTTGACCATTTCAGAGAAATGCTGTATGTCCACCTCAGTTTCTTATAGCTTTGTAGGTCCACATACTGGACATTTCCCAATAATTTGCTTTAAACATGCGAGACACTTGATTCCTTCCTTTGTTGCTGTTCTGTTGTACCTTCCTTTGATGTTTATGGGAAGGCTCTCTCTCTCCCCCTCCCTAGTACAGCTTTTTATTGGTAGCTTTTTATTGATGTCACGATCATTTAACTGCTGTACCATGCTAGTGAACAAGAAAGCAATATTGAAGTCCTACAGTCTGCAACTATCAGTGCTCTTTTCAGCCACCAACCACAACCTCCCTTGCTACTGCCCACCTGGGAGGGAGCCACGAAACATTTGGGAAGGAGAGTCCTGCCTGCAGTGGTGGGGATGCACACAGCTGCAGCACATCTCACCCTGTGCACCCACCAGTGAAAGTGAATCTGAACAACTGCACTTGGGTATAAGTTGATAAATCATGATGGGAAATAGATTGAAAAGATTCCTATTTTTTACATTCAGTTTCTTTCCAACCAGTTTAAGCTCTTCTGGTTGCACTGCTGAAATGCTTCAACAACTTTTGATGACAAGAGAGTAAGAGGTTGCATGAAACAGCTATTCTGCTCTGAGTTCCCTGCCCCTGAATGGTTACGGGGGAACCTATATCACAAGAGAGGAGTGTTATAAGATCCCATCTGTATAGTTGAAGCTGAGCCCTGATTTAAAATTAGCTCTCAGCACAACTCAAGTCCAAAAATAGATGATGTATATTTATTCATACTTTAACTGAAATTAGCATGCCAAAACCAACTTTGTTGTAAAAGCATAACAAAAAATGTATTTCATTTGCTGTGTGCCTCAGTCCTATCTACGTACAACTGATTTCTGGTTTACAAAAACAAAATTAAACAAAAAAACCTAATAAGAGCCAGTATCAACACAATTGTCCTGATACAACATCTTCACATCAAGGAATCAGTTTTAAAATGGTGTCAAAGAGAGAATATGCTGAAAACCTTTCTTCCTTGTGAGTCTAGTAGTAATTTAGGTTTCCTTAAAAATAGATTTAGCTTGCTTCATTCACATTAAAAAAATTTCTGGTGAAAAATTTCCTTTTTTTTTCCACCCCCATATTTTCCTCAGATTGGGTAATTAAGCTTTCTGCAGAGAAGACTCAAAGTCTTCAATCTGAAAACTATTCTGGTCCCATTGAAATAAGTGGTAAATCTGATCAATTCACCACTGTAGATTCCAGCTGCAACTTTATTCCCACCTCACTTGAGGGAACACACGTGAAGTAGGGCAGCAGGACAGATGAAGAGAAAGGCAGCTTTTGTGCTCCGTGGTTTATTGGTTTCAGAGTTTTTCAGATGATATTTTAAAAAAAAAGATCATCTTTGGTTTCAAGGTGCTTTGATTGTTTATGTCTTAAGCAGGGGAAGTTACAATATTCCTGAAAGCTGTCTGAAAATGCTGAAGAAAAGAGGGAGGGAGGGACGGAGGAAGGGAGATTATGGCATATCTTAGAGACAAACTTCAGGTCCATGTTTTAGCATATATGCAAATCTGTAAGGCAAAACCAAGACATTAGCATTAGTGTTTGAACACCTTGCTGCTTCTAAACCATGGTACTCTGAATATTGTAATCAACCCATTGAAGCTCAACTCTACACTTCTTTTTGAGCTCATAAAATCAGTTCTCGTGAAATACTAGAAAGCAGAGCACTGTTGAACACTGAGATCAAAAAATGCTATTCAAGGACTTGGAGACATTTGAAATTCATGTCAGGCTTTATAAAATATGTAAAACATACCAAACCAAACAACTCTACCACCAAGCCCGTTCTGTTCCTTCTAAGTGAAGCATATATTTTTGATATAGGTTAAAATATTGAATGTCCTCACAAGTATGGCTTCCGTCTAGGTTAATTTCTTTGGTTACAATATGAAGGAATGGATGCTAAATTATGCATTTGTTTCCAAACATGAGAAATTCTCCGCTTTAGAATTACACAGAAGCAAAGACAGATTCTGCCCCTCCACAGGGCCACTGTGTGCTCTGCAGTCTGTGCACCGCAGTGGTGGTGAGCAGTGACACCACACTCACATGCATTTATCACTGCGACCTCATCTGACCCTGTTTTTAGGACAGTTAAAAACTCTGCTACGCTCTGTAAATGCAGCTCAGTCTGTGTAGAGAGGAATTTGGCCAGCCATGGCAGTACCACAGATGTAAATAATTCTCATGTTTTCCCGTGACAAACTTGTTCACTGCATTTTTGGACTGGATTCCATTCAGGGAGGGCCATGTTGGCTTTTTAAAAGCTGTTGGATGCGAAGTAACACACGTTATGGTTTTTTTTGTTTTGTCTTTTTTTTTTTGTTTGTTTTTGTTTTTGGTTTTGTTTTTTTTTTTTTCTGATTGTCTGTGCCACTTTCCTCTAATGGTATTTCTGTTAGCAGTTCTGGCTGTAGAGGTTTTGAGGCAGCTATCTCGTAATCTTATTCATGTCAATTAGTTGTCAGTCCAGACAAAAGCCCTCTTATTCAGTTTGTGTAACTAGTTCCCAATAAATCTTTCTTGTGCTCTATCAGCACGTATGGTAGCATTTTTTTTTCAGTCCTCATTTTGTAGCTTTTATCAACAGCTCCTCTCAAGAGACCAAAACCTGTTTCTCACTCTGTCTTTATTTTTGCATATTCTTACCCATGAGAGTAATGTAATAAAGAGTAAATGAGTGAGGCTGAGTAATTGCACACATCTCTCTTTTATCTAACATTTAAGGAAGATTTTATATACCACTTAACTCTTTATTCAGGAAAATGGATCAAGGTGAAGATGACATGTTCCTCCATGGGATTAAGATACTGAGAGAAGAAGTTTGTAGGGACCCAAAAAACAAAGAAACAAAGAATGGAAATTTAGTTTCTTAGAGTTGAATTTGCCTAATTTGGTAATGGTGTGTGGCTTTCCTGGGGACAGGCTCATGAGGGAGTCTAAAGATTTACTGTTTGGGAAGGCACAGGGTGCCCAAATTTTCTACTTTAGTTCGTGGCCTTGATCATTACTGTGATGAACATGGAGGCAGGATGACCTAAGTGAAAAGAGGTTGAAAATGAAGGTTCATACAGAAAAGTGTGAACAAGCTCAGCAAACAAGCCAGTGGGAGACTGTCTTTGTTTGAGACAAGTTTAAGGGGAAACACTCTAGAAGGAACATTTCCTCCCAAGAAGACAGGTTTCAGCACTCCCTCCCCCACCAATATGAAAGGAATTTCTTGGATGAAAGTGAAAAAAACTATTTATTTAACAAGCAGAGTGCTGGCAAGGCACAGGAAACAAATGAGTAATGTTAGATAATAAACCTCCTTGATGCAGAGAAAGCTGGTGGATTCAGAGTTCTTTTCTGTTGCTGGCTCGGCCCGTCCCGAGGTCCGAGGCTGGGATGCGGCGTCCCCACAGCCTCCTCGCCAGTCCACGGGGTCTGATGATCTGGTTCTTGGATCACAACTAGGCTGAACAGTTCCAGAAGAAGAGGAAGAAGAAGTTCTGGAGGATTTCAGTGTGCTGGTATGGGAAAATTCCTTGCCTCAGGTCACAGGCTGGCTAAAAGCAGGAAGGTGCTCCCTTGGCTCTGCAGCGGTGAGAGCGAGGGGAGTGTGTGTGAGTCCTTGAACACAAACTGTGCTGAAGACTTCACCTGGCTTCTCTCCCCCCTCTCCTGGGGACCCAGCTTAAAGCTGTGGGACCCATTTCTGGGCATAAAGCAGACCACAGGGAAATACAGCATTATCATAAAATCACCCCAAGACAGAGAGTTAAGGCAAGAAAACTTTGAAGAGTTTGTATGAGCTAGGGAAGGTAGAACCACAAAACCCCAAAAGATAGAATTGCAACCTCACTGTCAGTTTTGCCTTTTTTTGCATATGTCGGGTCTGTTCCCAAATGGGAACCTTGAGCCTGGATGGTTTTGGTCAAGTTCTGGCCCCTATTTGAAAGAAATGTGTCTCCGGTAGTGAAAAGCAGAAAGATGCTAACATGAAGGATGCTCTTCCCTGAACTCAAGAAGCAAGTGGGAAACATGCAGGGAAAAGCCCCTGGAAACAAATGAGTTTTATCGCATTTAGGCCTCTAGAAATAAGGTAGAAAAATGGTACTAGATGGCAGAGACAGAAGCTACAGTATCAGTATGGAGGCAGGCAGATGTCTTTCCCAGCTGGTAGCCCTTACTGCCACAAATCCTCACTGCATGGAGAGTCGAATCTGAAGATAGAGGCTTCAGGATTGCATTCTTGAAAGGCTGGGATTTTAATGGCCGATGCATGTTAGAGAGGAGCCAAGGGAATTGGAAATAGTTGGCTGCTCCTCCTGAGAGGAAAGAATAATCTGCCAACCAGCCTCAGCATTTCACACAAAGTGTGGTCATGCCAGAGCCTCACGTGAGACACTGGAGAACAGTTGCCAAAGGCCAACAGCTCCCTTGGTTTCACTTTGTATTGGTGATTCCTGTGAACTATAACAAATCTGGGTGAGGATCTGGGGATGATCTGAAAGAGATGATTCTTGTCTTCCCATCTGAATATAAAAATCAGATATGAATCAACACATCCCGAAGGTGAAGAGTTACTTAAATAATATGAAGAGATTGTTGTCAGGCTGACGTTGAGATGCCCTCAGGTAAGGAATGATGTTTATCATGGATGTTGAATGAAGATGAAATCAATTTAACAAATACCGTGCAAGTGGCTAACTCATGAGAAAACTTTAGATTCAGAATGATGCATGTTGACGTAGCAGGAAAGACAGAAGTGTCGGCAGGGTTAACACATTCTAAAAGGCGGTTTAGCAAAGAAAATAAACTGTCATGTCTGCCCTCTAAGGGCAGGACAAGTACTAATAGTCACTTATTTAGCTAAATTTTCAACAGCTGAATCAACCGTGTAACCTGATAGTCTGAAGACAGCAAACATTTTTTCTTATGTTTAAAACTTGCTGATTTACAGGAGAGCTTTCTAAGAGAAATAATCAGATCGAACTCAATCTAGACATCATGGTATAACAGCTAAGTCCACAGAAATTTTAAGCAATGCTTTAATCCAGTCTATTTCCATTCTGAGTAGCCTTGAAGATGCAATTTATTTTCTCACTTCTACCCTGTGCAAAATAATTATAATATTTCTCTACCTCATAATTAAAGTTGGGAGTAATTGGCATCTATTCAGACTCCTCAATAAAACATACCCTGTACACAGGTTAGCTGTCATAAGTTTTCCTGCAGTTAGAATAAATGGACTACTTGTGCCTGTGTTTATTGATGAGAAATTTGTATAACTGTTGATAACAGTTTTGGTAACAAATTGCAAAACAGAGGGGTGCTTCTAAGCAGGTTGTATAAAAAATGTTACCTGCCTCATGTTATCTGCCTACCACAGAATCATGTAGGATTTACACAGGATTTACAGAAACCACCTCTGTCGTACCCAGCTTGCCTCCTCCCACAGTTCAGATGTACCTGTTTTAGTTATGCTGGGTGCACATCAAGGGGATTTCAGACACTTAGGATTCAATGCAGTATTGGGAGAATCTTCAGCAAAATTTATAATTCCTATGTAGAAAATGTGTCCATGACATCTCTGGAGAGTTCAGGAAAATTTAGGGGGCACAGAGATTGTGATCTGGCAGCTGCTGCTGTCTCAGCACTCTTCAGAATGATGCTAGCTGGCAGAAGATGAGGGAAAAGGGAGGGCTCAATACTGATAGGAGACAACTTAGGTAGAGGCCACATCTTCTTTATCAATTCTCAGCCAAAGAGAATATATTTATGGACCAGAAACTTTAGTCTGTCTTGAACTTGACTGCATCCTGTAACATTGGAGGACAGAATCTGCTGTGCTGGTTCTAGATCTTGAACAGGAGTTCTCAGTTTCTGAAAGCTGAATTTCTTATGTAGTTTTGGGCTTGTATAACATGGAAGTTTTGATCTCCAAATCTTTTCATGTTTCACTGGTGTCCTTATAAAACAAGTAGGCATCATATTGCCTAACACATACTGTTATTGAATCAGAGAGGCAGTGTATCAGTCTTTTATAAAATGGACCATATATTGAAAAAAGGATTTAAGGCAGTTTGCAGAAGTGGATCAGTATTTGTGGAACCTAAATTGAAACCAAAACCAAAAATCCACCAGTATCCTAGCACCCAGAGCATAATCCAGTTCCAGCAACACAACTGTAATTTTTTTCTTTTGTGTATAGAACGCAGCTTTCACAGAATATTCTCTGTTGAAAGAGACCCACAAGGATCATCAACTCCAGCTCTTACATGAATGGCCCATACAGAGATTGAACCCATTACCTTGGTTTTGTTAAAAACCTGCTGTAACCAACTCACCTAATCTCAGGGGAAGTTCATAACAAAACAGCTGCTGTTTGAAATAATAACCTTGGTAGTGTTAATTAGGTTTTTTCACTTTGGCCTGAGAGTCAGTAAATTTAGCTATGCTAGTTTTTGGCAATTTTTCTGTCCAGTTCTCTTCAACTCATCCTGTTTTGAATGAACCCCGTTTTTTTTTTTCATTAAAATGAGTAATCAGAAATTGGTTGTGCCATTTAAACATAGTATTGCTGACTCTGATTATGTAATCTACACTAAGCACCAATACATCAACTGGAACAGATGAAGTGTGCTAGTAGCAGTGCAAATAAGATCAAAGCTGCATTTTATGAAGTTTGTTTTATAAGAATACAGAAGATTAGACCTTTGAACGGCATATTATTGCTCTCTCCAGCTTACTCCAGTAGAGATTCTCAAAGATCTCTCAGGTAAAAAGTAAAAATAAAAATTAAAAAGTCAATGGTTACTTCAACAAAACTTCTGTGACCAGAACTACTGAGGAATCACTGATGTATAAAGGCCTGTATAAATCAACTCAAGAAAATCAGTATAATTTTACTGAATTTGTATTTGCAAGAGTAAAAGGATTGTTTAACATCCTCTTTGAAGAAGAGCTTTTATTCTGGCCCATGCACATCTTATCCCATCCCATACTTCTTTAATAACAAGCTCATTGAGATGCACCAATCACAAAGTACTTCCAAATTTGTACCTGAATGACACAGTGATTCCACTCTATTGTACTCCGATCGTATTCTTTATATGGTGCTCTAACTGATCTGAAATGGATAGGGCTGGACTTGAGATGTGTCCCTTAATGCTGATTGTCTCAGTCTCAGAAGCAAATGAAGATGACCTCTGTATACAAGTACCTCTTCTCTTCACCTTTAGCTATAAGGTCAGTCTTCTGTAGCAGAATAAGTGCGAAGAGTGGAAACCAGTGAAGAGTATTTTTAAATTATTTTAAAATTTTCTGTATATCCCTGAAAAAAACAATACCTATCCTTCAACGTTGTTTTTCACCACTTTCAACTAGTATTTTAATGCAAAAAAAAAAAAAAAGGAAAAAAAGAAAAAGTCAAAATCATTTTAATTTTCCCCTAGTAAGTTTGAATACTTACCTCTGAAGGCAAAATGCTGAGCTCAAATATCTGAATGGTTCTAACTGCAGATTTTATAAGACTTTCACAGAAAATCTAAATTTTGAATTCAATAGATTAACATTTGAACTGTTTAATGTGAAAGGAGTAAGCTGTCTAGCTCCAAACCACATGTTTTTATTCTGGTACTTCTCATTGGCCATCTGTTCTTTGTTGTCTGTCCCAATTCCACCATCTGTCCCAAAAATTACACTCAACATGATGACCTCACCTACAAAACTGCAAGAAGGCAATAGCTCTGTCAGTCAAAGCTAGTAAACAACCATCACTTTCTTTGCACTTCTCTTTGTCTTCAGTGCTGGAAACAAGGAATGCAGATTAATGCCCCAGATTTTGGTTCCAATTGTCTCTTTTTTAAAACTCATCTAACATTTTCACATGGTGGTAGGAAGAGAAAAAAAAGGAAGGGAGTGCGAAAACCAGCTGATGGAATTGGTACAATGGGAAACGTAGCTTTACAGAGAACTCCTGAAACTTGCAGAGAAAAAAAATATTTTTGATCATTCAAGGGAAAATCTTCTTCTAACTTCCTTTCTTTGTTGCTTTTTTTGAGTTCAGAACAAAATGCAGATGCTTTGTTGGATAAATTATAGACAGCTCATATTATATAAGATGAATGCTGCTCCTAAAATCTGTAATAAAAGTCTGAGTCTTCCTCCTTCAGGCTGTGGATCTGCACATGGCAAAACACTATATAGATGCTCCACACCTGAACTTCCCTATTCTTCCCACATGTAGAACTAGTTCATCTTCTTTCTTGTTTGGCTGATCAATTCAACATTCACCTGGCACCTCCATGCAGGCCAAGGGACATCTTGATTTTGTCAGGGATGCAGACAGGTGATGGGGTCCTGACCCCAAGTGAAGATAACTGCAAGGGATGTGAGAATCTGTTGGACAAGACATAGGTGGAATTTCTGGATGTGACTGGTAACAATGCATGAATCTGACAAAGGCTAGAGATAGCACTCTGAAGGAAGGTTGGATTTCACAGATGTTTAAGGGATAGTTGCTTAAGAAACGTTTGCATAATTGGAGGGAAACTTGTGACCTTTTGGGCACAATTTGTGCAAAGTTAGCACTGTCTGGGTAACAGTATCAGAAACATCATGGAAAACCAGGAACATCTAGATAGTGGTATCAAACCCACCAAATCTTGGTACAGATCCAGCAAAACTGGGACTAAGGCAGAAGAAATAATCGTGGTTATTTAGTTGTGAAAGGTCAGAGATGACAAAAGGAGGGCAAGAGCACAGAGGTCAAGACACAGGAAAAGATATGCAGAGGTATGTAAGTGGGGAACTGGGGCTGCCCGGGGCTACCTCTTGCTCACCACATCTTTGAGCAGGACAATAAACCAAACCTGTTTCTGACCACATCTCATGTTGAACCTGCTTCTTTTGTCAGGAGGACTGAGTACACGAGTGGTAGCACCAGTACATGCTCCACGAATGACAGCATCGATGTCCTTCTGATGTCCTAGAAGAGTGCAAAAATCCTTACACCCTGGACTGTCACGATCCCTCTCTTCATCAAGTTTCTTCCCAAGAACTAAGCTACTACCTTGTCAGTTTTCTGCCTCTGAAATTTATTTCAGTGTTCGCAGTCACTAAACTGACAAGAAAAACACTTGACTAACCCTTGAGTTATAATGACACTTTGACACTCTCTTGTTGCTATTTAAAGTTATTGTGGGTGAGGAACACGAGTATCAGTGAGAAATACCGATAGGTTAACTTTAGTGTCCTGGTGAGGTTTTAAGATTGCAGACATCTCCCGCTTGGCTTCTGGAAACTAAGTTATTTTATGCTTTGCCTGTCAGTGAGATGTTAAGACAGTAGAGGTACTTCTTGGTTTCTGACTTCAGTGAGAGGAGGAGCCTCAGAGGGTCACCCACAGAGGGCTGTTCGTGCTGGAATGCATCTGGGGCTGGCCCTCAGAAACAGCTGAAACATCACACCTCGCAGGGCGTAGGTGTTTGAGGTCAGCAGCTCATCAGACATTTCTGCACACTGGGAAACCAGATGCCGCAGTCCCTCATTTGAGGGTAAATGGCTTACTGAGCGGGACTCTCATATTATATTATGTGAAGGAAATAGCACCACCCATAGTCAGGCAGTCAGCCTGAAAGGGAAGAATTTGGGTCCCCTGACCTCTTCAGGCTGAAACATTCATATCCCACCTCCTGGAGCGAACAGAAAAGTCTTGCCTTTGCAGATGAAACATGAGGGCTCTCAGGAAGATGGAGGAGTTCTCAATTCAGCTGAAGCATTTCACATAAGATAACTCCTGGAGAGAAAACTGCAAGGTCCATACGTGAGCTCTCAGCAGCTGCTCGGCTGGAAGAATAGCACTTTATGTGTGATTCAGGGCTGTTTGGGAGAATGACGCATTCTCCCAGGAGGTCTAAAGGATTATGGTACTTTGGGGATCTGGCAGATCAGCCTGATCACCCTCTGGCTGAGGCTGAGCCCATCTGCTCTTGCACAGATGTTGATGGGTGACTCATGCCCAGCGGCAGAAGTCAGGAAGTCAGCTGGGTTTTGTTTAGTTGCCTTTCTACTTTAGTCCAGGTAGTTTGTAAGCATCCTTATTTGGTAATATTCGGTGATTCCCTTTGGTGGGTGAATCAGAATTGATTTTGTGTTGGTGCTGCCTCATTCACGAGCTTAGTTGTGTGGCATGATTAGCACTTTTTTTTAATAGGACTGTCACTTTGTCTTATTACAACTATAGAAAGCTCAGCATCTTGCAGGTATCATACTGTGTGGAGAAGAAAAAGAAAAAAAATTGATCTATACAGGCTGCATTACAGAAACTAAATATATTGCATATTACTTCATGTTTCAGAGACCTTCACTCAAAAGTTGCTCAAAGAGACATAAAGGTTCCCAAAAGGAAACCTCGGAAATTTATTCTTAAGGTATATTTTCTGAAAATTATGTAAAAGGCATCAGTGGCACCGAGCAAAACAAGATACTGTTTTGCATGTTGCTTCCCAGGGGGAAAGGGGCAGGTACCTTCTTTTCCCTTGTTTATGTGCAATTTTTACTGTTACTGATTTTGTACCTCATCCCCATCTTGTGTGGCAGAATAAACAAACTGCACTGTAAATCTTCTCTTCCAGAGATATTTATGATGACTTATGATACTTCTGATCATAGATACTTATTATCATTGATCACTTTTTATTGTCTAGGCCTTGCTATAAAATTACAAACTTGTGGGTTAGCACTTTCTAAATAGGCATAAATATTTACCTTTCTCCTCATTTTTGAATCCTTTTTCTCACTACTTTTGTAAGACATACCAATTTAGGAACTCAAATTTACAATCCTTAACCTGTCTTAAGAAGCACTGAAATCTTGAGACGTGAAATCTAGTTGTGATGGTTTAGCTGACCACAAAGGCTGTGAATGGTGTGTGCCTCATTTAGGGCAAGTTTTCTCCACTTATGTGATACTCCTTCTACCATTATGAACCATGTCAGTCAGTAAAAAATTAAAAGCTCCTACATTTCTATTCATATTGAGATTATTTTAAATGCTGTTTCTCTGAAAATATACTTATCTTTAAAGTCCATCACTACAGCAGGACTTGCAACAAAAAAAAAACTTGCCTACTTATAAGTTAATGTCTTCTCCCTTCCCACACAGATACTAAATAACCTCTGTGTTTTCTACTAGCAATTAATGTGTGTTTGCTCCCTTTTTATCTGCACAAAGAAGACATTTCTTTTATGACTTTACTTACTCATCTTTATGGTAATTAGAGATGTAACAATAAGTGCTTGAAATAGCTAAACAATGTTTGAACAATTTGAAAAAAAGAAATTTTTTACATAACTGATGCTGGAATTTCACAAAAATGTTATACATTTTTCCCATCAGAAAATTCAGCACCATTGTTTATTTGTCTGTATTGGGGGGGGGGGGGGGGTTCATGTATTTTTTTCATTTTAAAATTTTGTTTACAAGGAACCATTTTGCTCATACTTTTATTCTACACTAATGAGAATTTGGTTTTCTTTAACAAACCAAGCTTACAGTCCAGCCAGAATTTTTCATGCAAATATGACATTAAACTTTCATTTTGTGTGTGTATTTATAAATGTTAAATTAGCTGAGAAATAAGTCAAGCAGCTGAAAGACAATGAACTTAGCTTCAGAGAGTTCATCAGACTTTCCATAACATTTGAAATGAAATTACTAAAACTCAGTCAATACATTTCCACTTGCTGGATTTCCATTCTTTCCATTTGCTTACACAGCACAAAAGAGAGGGGAAACAAGTGAGCCTGCCAAGGTCGTAATAGGAAATGTCACTGCCCACCTCAGAACTGAAGTTTCTCTCTTTGTCTGAACTGGTGATTGTTAAAGTACTTACAGTTCTGCTGGTCAAAAGTGCTAAATACACAGTAAGACATAATTTTTAAGTATTCAAGACCCTTCTGATTTAATGGTATGAAGCAATCAGTAAGAAAGGTCTTTTCCAGAACCTCGTACAGAGCTACAGAAATTGCTTTTAAATAGGCAAAGTGCATTTGACCTTCACACATGTGAAGTAGAAGGGCCATAAATGTAGTATACGATTTTAAACAACGGTACTGTAACTGAGAATATCTGAGTCAGATGTGTTAGGGAATATGCTGGATACCTAAATAAGGCTTGCTGGGACCACGTCTCACAAGGTATAGGTATTGTGTCTTTCAGCCTGCACGGCCATATGTGTGTATGCTGGATGAACAGTTTTATATATTCATATAGATCATGTTTCTGTTCAAACTAGTTTTGCCAGGATGACACTGTAGTCTGCTGGGTTCCGCAAGCCTCAGGAAGCATGGAGAAGCTTCAAGGAATCAGACAGACTGGATGGATGCAGAGCAGTACAAAGGTGCCAGGTGTGTAAATGGGAAGGCAGCAGAAGGGAAAATTTCCCAGAGCTTATTATCTCCTTTTCCATCTGAGTCCAGGCAGCTAATTGGGAAATGTGGGAAAGGAGAGATGCCTTAGCCTTAGCCTTTGCACAGAGGCTGGAAATGCTCTGGACATGCTGGTCATTCTCTTTTACTCCTTGAGCTGGGATACTATATTCTGTGTTAGTGAGAAGGAAAAAGGGTGCCTGAATTTTACATCTGAGTTGAGAAATTAAAAAAAGTTAAATTCAAAGGGGAAAGAAATTCCTTATTGGGAAAGCAAAATGTCTGTGTTGGTGGTGCATAGAAATGGGATGAATTTTTCTGCTTTTAGTAGTCTCAGATATAGGTATCTGTGATGATTCCATGGTCAATCGACTGTGATGTCTCTCCAGAAACCAAATAATTTTATTTTAGGCTTGTATTTTCAAAGGGGATCAATTGTATTTTAATGTATGTATCCCTTTGTGATGATTATAGAAGGAATCCAGAGCAGTAAGTTACCCAAATGCTTTCCTTTTGGATAGCAAACATTCATAGAGGTGAATCCGGCCCCTGATGAGAAAATGAGGCAAGCAGATGTACATGATAAATCTTTTGGAGGCTGCATCAATTTTCAGACTTAATTTTGAAGCAAGCGTTACTTCTCATGGCTGCAAAGTTGTTTTATAAAGGAAGTCTGCTTTCTTTGCTGCTCAAATATAGAAACTGGGTCACTTCTTAGGTCTGTAGAACAGGCAGAATCTGTCTTTCAATGCTAAAAAAGAAAAAAAGAACCAAACCAAACCCACAAAAAAAAGCCAAAGAAGATAAAAATACTTTTCCGTATCCACTAATTAAAACTGAGATATAAAAATGATATTAAAATAATAAAAGATAGTATAAGGAGGGAGAAGAATGAGAACAATTGCAAGCTATGCAATTTTATGGCCGATATATACAGTTTATTGAGATGTAGTTTTTTCTGTCATCTTTATTTGATATTTGGGAGAAAACAAACCCCCTCAAAATATGTTACATGTACTAAATAAATATGTATTTGTAAATGGCATATTTAATTAATACATGTAACAATTTGAGTTTCCTACCAGAGGACTATAAAATTGATATTGGCTAAAGTTCTCAAAAAATTCCCAAAGATGTGAAGGATAGTGAACACTGAAATTATTCATCAAATAACTATATTTTAATTCAATTTTAACTGTTATGAAGTTTGAAAAAAAAAAGTAAACGTTCAAGCCTACTTAGTAAATAAGTACTTGATTGATAAATGGCTTGACTTGAAGGAACAATAGATTTTTGGTAAAGCCAGCTTAGGATACAGTAAATGAAGAGCTTCTTATTACTTGTAGTGCTTGTGAGCTGGGCAGAGCAACCTATTGATCTTGTGGAAAGAGATTGTTTCTCCCTTTTTAAATCAATTTTCAAAAGCAAGCAGCCTCTTAAGTTTATTAGTAATATTGTCTGAAGCAATGATGGAATAGAAAATGGCTTTGAATTACATTTTCTTTTCTGTTATTTTTAGAGATATTGTTCATTTTTTCCCCTCTTTGCAGCTCGGGAGAAGAGAAATCCAGCAGGTAATTGGTATATTTCAAAGAGTATAATGAATTTGATTGATAGCAGACATGATGTGAAGAATTAATGAAGTGACAGTTTGTTGGCATGTGTGGGAACAGAGTAAATGATCATTAACCATTTGAATGCAAAGAGCTAGAATGAAAGGGGAAATGACTGGTGTGTAACTTTTTGCTTCAGGTCTGCTAGAGCAGTCCTTAATGGGCAATGCAAGACTGCAAAACCTGGAGGAGCCCTTAGGTCTGTTTGAGTTGGTCCTGGTACACTCTGTTAAAGCCCTCTTACATTCAATGTCATATCACCTTCCCAGAGACAGCACCTTCTCTGGCTGTCCTCACATTATTGTGCATCACAACTTTGATTTTTGGACCTTAGAATCATAGAAACATAGAATGGTTTGAGTTGGAAGTGACCTTAAAGACCATCTAGTTCCAACCTCATTTCCCCATCCAAGCTGGCCCTGAACACTGCCAGGGATAGGGCATCCACAGCTTCTCTGGGCAGCCTTTGCCAGCGTACCACTGCTCTCACAATAAAGAATTTTTTCTGTATATATAACCTAAATTTCCCTTCTTTCCATTTGTACTCATTGCTCCTTGTCCTATCACTACAATTCCTGACAAAAAGTCCCTCTCTGGCTTCCTTGGAGGACACCTTCAGATACTGGAAGGTTGCCATGAGGTAGCCACACAACTTTCTCTTTTCCAGGGTGAACAGCCCCAACTTTCTCAGCCTGCCTTGGTAGGATAGTTGCTTTAGTCCTCTTATCAACTTCATAGCTCTTCTCTGGTCTTGCTCCAAATCCTCTGGAGTTATTCATACAAAGACTTGAGAAGATGCTGAACAGCTATCTACAAAACATCTTGGGGAAAGAGAAAGCTGCAATGTAAAGGTGTACAGTATCATGGCATGAATATTGTAAACTCATCTTTTGCCAGAATTTTTGATTCACATAACAGTACCATTGGTCACTTTTCTCATTTTTAACACACTGAACCCTTTCGCCCACTCATTGTGCAGCCCTGACTTTCACAGTGAGAGGGATCTGTGTTAACCAATAAGGAAGATGGGAATAAATCTCACTGGCTTGGTTATGTCAGTGATGGAAGGGGGTGTCAGCTGGGACAAACATCTCTAGTCACAGACACAAGCTATTCAGTAATTTCTGCATGAAAGTATAATGTTCAGTCTTCACTGGATACGGTAAATTAAAGGGCAGTAAATTCAGTGAATAAATCCAGGCATTGACATATAATCTTGTTAACTGAAGGAAAAATATGAGTGACAGACAACAACGGCATGACATTAGGAGGATTTCATTGATATTTAATCTTATTTTGTCCATTCTTCATTAATTTGATACACCACATTATTGTCTGAGTAATCAGAATTATTTTGGAAATGGTATTGTTCCTTTCTTATCAGAGTAAGAAATGGTTGAGTAAAAAGCCAAAGCTTGCCAAGTGACTTGATTCTAATTGTTTCCTTCTTTGATATTAGGCAAGAAAAATGAACAAAAACCTCTCAAGATACTTACATTTCAGGGAGATTAAATACTCCCATCTAATAAATTAGCAGTTGTAATTTGGCTGTGGTTGTTTAAATGGTAAATCATTCTTCTGGCTACACTTGCATTTTCAACTTGCATATTGAAAATAAATTTCCTTCACTATTAACATAAAAATATAATAAATCATACCAAAGATCCTTCAGAAATCTTTTTAAATATCATTAAGTTTTATTTAGACAGTCTTCCGTATCATTAATAATAATCATTATCAGAGTCTTGTGTCTTAAAATGCTGGTGACATTCTAGTGCTGAGCTCAGTCAGCTCCCACAGGGTAATTTCTCAGCATCGTTTGGCTTCCCTTTGTATCATCTGAGCTGTACAAGGTGAGTCTGCTGCCCCAAAAATTTCTCTCATGATTCATTTTGATCGCTGCAGGGCTGTGGCAGGAACTGGAAGGAAGCAGGGAGCCACAAGTGGATTTTTGAAGATGTCTCTTTGTTTTTCTGCCTCAAGCATATCTTGTGAAAGGAGAATAATATGTCCCAGTACTTGAGCTGTTGTTTGACCATAATTTGCTTCTCTTTTCATATTAGGCAGAATGCATGCACCTAGAGATGTAAAACCAGGATGGACTTCAGTCTTTTTTTTCCTTTTAGAAAATGCAAGGAATTTTGATTATGTTTGGACAAAATGCAATGTTTAAATAGTATCTCCTGATTTAAGATTACCTTAAAAGGCAGTAGCAGGTTACATATAAATCTCTTGAAAGTATTTTATTAATTGCAGAAACAGCCTGTAAAAGATGAGCCTTTTATTTGGGAAATTCCCCGTTTTAATCTCCCAAGAGTCTTTGAAGAATTCTAATCTTTACTTAATCAGTTTTACTTTTCTAGACTTTCTCTCTGCTACTTATGTGCATATATACAGTTATGTACATGTCTAAAACCAGGTACTGCTGATGTTTCGTGTCTGTTTAAAAAGCACAGTTGATAGACACTCCTGGTGCAGAAGTAAAGATTTTGCCCTGAGTTTTCTACAGAACGGAAAATGTTTTTCTTGTCTACGGTAGTGCTGAATGTGGTAGTGGGGAATAAAGTGGTCCTTCAGTTTTTCCCCATAACTCATCCTCAGCTGTTGAGAAAGCTCAGCAAGGCATCCATCGCAACGACACCTCAGTTAGCTGAAACATTTTATTCCACTCCCACATTTTGTGTTTTCTGAGTAGCATAGCAGAAAAACTACAACGTGAAAAAGGCTGGGAAATTTGTTTAATGACATCTTCATTGCCCTCCCCTGCAATATTTATTTCAGTAATGAAGAGTTTCAAAGCAATTAGCAGAAATCCTGAGAAGTAAACCCAGGCCGTCAGTGCCTTGAAAAACAGCAGGTTTTGTTAAGTTTGATCAAATCCATGTAAGTTACACTGCAGCACAGACATGCAGAACAGATGCAGCTTGCTATCCGACATTTTGATTGCACTCTGTAGAATTTATGTTTAGGAAAAGCCTCAGCCAGTGTTTTGGCATATCTTATCTGTAGGGCACTGCAGCAATAAATCCCATGAAATGCAATCAAATGTTAATAGAAAATCCTTTGTGGGAGACATCTCCAACAGCGAGTTTTTCTCTCCACCCCCTTTCCACTCCAAAAGGCTATTTATCTACCCAGACAGATCTATACCTGCCACTTGTAGCTGTGCTGCACTATGTTTTGTGGAGACAAAGAGTGACTTTCAGAGAGCAGAGCCGTGTAGACTTCTCCTAGGTGCATGCCAGTCTTGGCTGTGAATCTGTTAAAATCTTGGGGCAAGGTCAAGGCTGGGTCTCAAAGCATCCCCCTAGGATGTACCCCAAGAGAAAACCCCTCCACCAGGGCAGAAGAAATACAGAAAAAAGACTCTAATATGATGGAAAGGCTTTGGACAGGATGAGTCACTGACCAGACTGCTTTCTTCACCTGTCCCAAAGTACGTAGGTATTGACGAACACAGAGCACGTTTTGGCCACAGTTGGGTATATCCTTGATCCTGTTTGCTTTTCTCATAGCCTGTAGTTAAAGTAATTAAGTTTCTTAGGTGTTGCTGTGAGTTAAGTGGCACTGAAAGCTGAGCCTGCTCCAGGTGCAATGGGAACCAGGCCCAAATGTAAATTAAAGAGAACTTGACAGCATCTAAGCCTCGTGCTTGTCACCTGCTTCAGCTCTAAAAATCTTCAGAGGCCTTCAGTCCATATTTGTGTGCCTACAGCTACAGCAAGGGGTCCCAGGCCACAGGGAATGGGAGCAGCAAGGTCCTCATGACATGTGCTACCTGTGGGTGTAAGGCAGCAAGAGTTAGAAGGACAGAAGTCCCCCCTGTGGCAGGGGACTTGCTTGATGGAGACACTACCCAAAATCTGTGTTCGGGTGCCAAAGAGCCTCTGCCTACAGGACAGTCTGGCAAAGGGGCTGGAGCATGCCACAGGGTGCCCTCGTTTTCTACCACAGTCTCAGGTGCTTTTCCCCCAGCTCCAGAGACAGCTTCCAGCTCTAGTTTGGCTGCATACACATGGAAGAGAAGGAGTCCTTCAGCCCCAAGCCTTTCCTCACACAGCAGTGCTCACTGCAGCTCAGACTTGCAGATCATGGTTCTTTCCAGGCAAAGGAAGAGGTGTTTGTGATGAGGCTGCATTCAGCTCTCAGGGAAGGGTGGTAGGCCAGGACAAGGTGTCAGAAGGCTAGTTTGGCAAGGAGCTTCCAGTTAGATCCTAGTGGGAATGGAAGAGATGTCCGTATCCAATAGCGGAAATAGTCCCTTCTACTTAGCAATGGTTAAATTTTTTTTTTTCTTTTCTTTATTTCCCAGTAGTAAAATAAGCATTGAGTGAGTTACTATTTTAGGTCTAACCTGCTATTTCCTAAGTGTGGTACTAGGAGGATGACATGCAAATATCCTATTAAAACTATAGTAACTCAGAACTGCATTCCAGTATCACATCTACACAGAACCACCCATTACACTCTTGCTTTCAATGTTATTTTTCTCTCCTTGGTAATCTCTCCATGCAAAAATATTTTCTTGTAATGAAATATGCAGAAAGAAGGCCATGGTGATAGACAGACTGAAATAAAACTGATAGGGCACATAGTCTGCAAATTCCTGGCAGCCTCAAATCCCCATTACAATAATAAAAATCCATCTTATGAATGCAAACAAGAAAGTTTAACCTTATAATAATTTTTTCAATATTTTTCTTAAGTTTATAGTAATTTACTTCATCCAGGAAACACTGCAAAGTGCTGGTAACAAGCAAAAAGATAGTCAATAAACATTACAGCTATTGCTGGATTTTCAAAGCAGAAAATTAAAAATTAAGTGTTTTATTCAGTATTGTTCAGGGTTTATTCACTGTTTATTGTTCTGGTGGAACCATTTAAGCCATTTTTGCCCCATATCTCTTATTTAATCTCGTTTAGACTAACCCTCTGCACAGCTCACACAGGGTGTGAACACTGCCTAGTCTTCCCATGGCAGCATGACACTGAAATATTATTACCTAATTAGACTGCTTTACCCTGGTAGCAAGCAGTTCCCATTTGTTTTAAAGACATATGCTTTTGTTTTGCTGTTGGAGAGGTTAGCAGTGTTTGTGCAGATATCTGAGAAAAACACAAAGGGAAATGAACTTGAAATTTACATCTCAGTACACATTTTTATTCTTTAAGTAATTTGGACTGAGCTGAGGCCGTCTGCTCACAAAAGGCCTTGGTTTGGGAATAGCAGGACTGTTATTATAGGCAGAATTCAAACACATTGGCAGAATCTGTGGGAAAGTTTGTCCATTTTAGTCCTGGTTTTACTGGATGGTGAAACATTCCTTGAATAGTTAGTATTCTGGCCCAAGGCCTGAAAAAGTCGCTAAAGCCTTCTTTATTCTTTATCTTTTATAGTGAAAAGTGACAAGTAGATTAACAAGACAGGTTACTTACAGCAGCCCTTTGCCCCACCAGTTACAAACTGGTTGAGGTTATCAGCCTGGTTCCAAGTGAGGAACACGGCAAAATGTATGATGAATCTAAAGGGGACATAACACCCTACATAACATCTTTCTTGCAGGCTGTAATCCTCTGCAACATTTTTCTCCTCTTCAGAAAAAAACATCTGTTGCATTTGCAGTGACTGGAGTTTACCTCCCATTTTGTGAGATAGCATCTCCAGGACTATGGCATGTAAACATAAGGGTTACTATCATCTTTCAAGAATGTACAACTTTTTCTTTTTTTTTCCTAGCATGATGAACAGTTCATCATCAACTCTGACTTAAGGATTACTTTCTCTTAAAATGCTTGCCCTCTCTTCTGGAAATTGAAAGAATAATTAAATCAAAGAGTAGTTAAACTTATATTTTCAAACCGTCCTTACATTTTTTTGGTTTTTTATTCAAAAATTTTAAGGATACTAGTGTAACTCTACATTAGTACCTATTTGGGTGACCAAGAGTCTGACTAACATCTGGTTCTTTTTCTCCAACTTCTCAAGGCTTATCAAATTTTGGCTAGCAGAAAACACTGAATTTTAGCTTTTTAGCTTGGGTTAGGAATTTTAGCTTTTAGCTTGGGTTAGGAATGGGTTTACACTTTTAAAAATACTTGCTTTTATACATATACAAACGCACATTATTTTAAAATAAAAAGTAGAAAACTTGACTTACGATTTTTGTTAACTAAAACTTAAAATTCTGCAACTTGACATCAGAAATGTCTTCTTTTATTCATTTGCAATATTTTTTTCTTCCTTTATAGGCTTTCACTCTTCACTTCATAAGCTTTCACAACCGAGCTCACCTCAGAAACAGATGGGAATAGTGACACTAGGGATTCAGAGTACAGAGCTCTTGTTACAGCAATTTTTAGGCTAACTAGAATGAAACAAAATTAATCTTCAGTCAGTGTTCATCTGTCTCTCTAAAATGCAGAATTATTCTAGTCCTCCACCATGTTTTTCTCAAAGCCAAAGTCTTTTCAGGTGTGCAAGAAAAACAACATTGATAAACAGTTATCTTTTTGTTCAACTTTCCTTTATTTCTGTCAATATAAGGGATCTTTTCCAGTAATTTTCACATAGAGGAGTGTGAGACACACTGTTTGAAATGCAGCATTATAAAATAAAGTTGCAGAATCTTGAGCAGTTTACAAAAAAGGATTCTTATTCACTGAGAAATTATGTTATTTCCTCATTTATTTAATCATGAGCTAAAGCAAACCAAATGTCTTAAAGTCTTTGAGGAATGAAGACTTGGAAAACATTAAAATGTTTTGACAGCAGTTTATGATTATGTTGACATATCATAATATAAAATTATCATCTATAGTGAATAGTAATTTTAATATGCTATGTCAAAATGAATGTCATAAAACCAACTGAGGAAATAAAAAAAATTTTTTGCTGCGTCTAAATAAAACATTTTAATGTTGTCAAAATGTAAAGAAAAAAAGTTGAAAATATTTTGACACTTGCAGATAAATGCCTTAAAAATCAACACATTCCCTTGAGACTTTTTATTTTGACAGAAATTGAGATTTCTGGTCTAAAACTCATCTGTCAAAATGTTTTCACCTTGTCTGAGTGATACCATATTTGTAGCCAAACTTCTGTCTCAGGCTGAGCTTCCACACCAAATAGCTCTGTAGCTCACTATCTCACCTACCAGGGCAGGTTTGATCCAGAGCCAGCTTGAGCCGAGAGTCACATTTTTGTCAAATTAGCTCGTGCATGTGAGACAGTTTTTTGCGCTAGAGTTGGGCTGTTGGAGGGCAGAGAATACTTAATCTTGCTTAAAGCCTGTCAGGACAGCATTATTGCTACAGGATGTTTCCTGACACAGTTCCACCCTGTGAATTTGCACTTCACATCTTGAAGTGATTGTGTTTCTGACCTGGTAGCCACAAAGGAGGATCTTTTGGAGAAGTGGCTAATGGCCAATGCAAGTTGACATGCATGGGAAGAAGATACGGACCCATGACACGCTGACATGCCTCTCAAAAAAAACAATGCTTAAACAGATTTTTAATGGAAGAGAAATTTTCAGCTGTGGTTTGACTCTTTTTTCCCAAGAATCATTTATCTTTGTTGCCTGAGATTTGAAAGACCAGAAAGAAAGAGGTTAACCTTGTTCCCTATAAAAATAAAAATGTCTAGTTCTCTACACGAGTGGTCAGAAGAGAGTGGGGCTGTGCACGGCTTTCCACAAACCCTCCCACAGCTCTCAGTATCCCTATATTTGGGGTCTTCTAAGGTCTCCTAAAGCTCTTTTCTAGACTTACAGCCCATTCCATTTGCTTTTAGCCATCTGGTCAGTGAGGAACGGCACTGTAGTTCATACTACATAACAATCTGACACAAGTCCTGACCTGCAAAACAGGATATTCTGGAAGGTGGGTGAACAAGCAGCAATAAACAGGAAGAAATAACCATTTTCATTTTTATTTTATGTTTACTGTGCAAAAGAGCATTTGAGTTAGCTCATCTTGTCTAGGCTTTAGCTAAACTCTACTCCCAACTATTCATGACAAACCATAAATGTAATTTTTCCCATCACTGCATGCTTCAATAGAATTTCAGCCATTCATAAAGAAAGTGGGCGTTACAAATGAGGGTGATTCGGCATTAAGTACTTTTTAAATCTTTTAGTTATAATTTAGTTAAAATTTCTCTATAGAACAAAGAGGGAGAGAATGAAGAAAGGGTCCTAAGCCAAACATCTGTTGCAAGCATCTATATTGTTTTAGTTCTGGAGACCTTTCCTTAGAAGTACTGCTAGAAAAACAACCTGGTAAACACATGGGCCCTGTTTAGCCAGCACGGGACACAGCCAGGTGGTTAAAAGAGACATGAAGATGCCAAGCTCATGAGGTGTTGCCTCTTCACTTTTGTACCATCCTTTTTTCTTTATTGAGTAGCCAGGCTCTCAGTAACTGTATGTCACACTAAGAATTGAAATTATATGATCAGGAAAGAGCCCATACACACACACAAACAAACACACTCAAACACACACATACCTGTGTCACAATCAGCTTGGAGCACTCTGGCTTTGATCTTCTTTTGTACAGAAGTTTTTTTCAGCTTTTCTGAAGTAACTCCTGATTTATGTTGCTATAAGTATTATGTCCAGAAGGCATGGCACATGTTCTTATACTTTCATATTTTATGGCTAACGAAAGCTTTTGGCAAAACTTCGTTTAAAAACTTGCCAGTATTGCTGTAGATAAACAGATATGGTTTTCTCACATAAAATACCCAAAGAATACAGCAACTGCTGGAGTCACATTTTATTTTTATTTTCCAGAGTCACTTGATCAGTTTTATGGGCAACCATTATGATGAATTTTTTTCCAGTTAAAAATACATAAATAAACCTCTTTTTCTGATTTGATGAAATCTTCTTCAGTGAATTCTGAATTTCATTCTAATTTTATGGATGTATGAGTGTGTCAGCATTTCATATTTCCCCGTCTCTGAGCCTTTAATTCACTTTTATTTTCCTAATGATGGTACATGCATGCACAAATTCTTCATTGCCTGCACAGATTTCAGTAATGGTTGTATCATACACAGTGATGTTTGGAAGGTCTTGGGATAATACAAAGCTAATCAGGGATGAAAGAGGACCTTGCAGTATGCCCTTCTTGTGTGCTATTAAATTGATCTATACAGGAAAAAGGATTTAGGTGCATTTTTATAATCATCTTTCATCAACTTGGATATACTTTGTTCTTTGGGTCTAGTATGAGGCAGACTGGGCAATTCCAGTGCAGCAATTCTGGAAACCAGGACAGGGGCAGGTGAGGGACTGAAACTCCTTATTCTTTTCCAGAAAGCATTTGTCTAGGACAAACGTGGTTTTGGCTTTGTCTGTGATTGAGTAATCATCTCCACTCTGTTTGAATAGTGGGTTCTGCCATGGTTTTCAGTAAAGTCATGGGCATGTGCCTGGTGACTTGAGGTGTTCCTTGACAAAAGGGCTGCTGCTTCACAAACTTGGGAAGGAAAGCAAGGAGCTGTCTCACTGTTCTCTGGGAGCTGTGTACTTGTGTTAGTATTCATGGTCAGTGGGGAAGGTTGCCTCCTCCAGGACAAGTGTTTCAGAGTTTTTTTCAGACTGAACCAAGCCTGTAAAAGTGGAAGTTTTACCTCTTTCTCTGGACATAATCAAGAAGTTAAAGCTGAGTGTTGATAAGGACTTCCAGCACATTACTTTCTAAACCCTGCTTCAAGCAGTAGCTGCAGTTTTTAGTGGTGGGCACCGAAATTGCCTATAATTAAAATCATTAGGAGAGTCTCCCTAAGCAAGAGGACCTTTAACATTTCCCAAATCACATCTGCATGTGTTTGTTAAAGCTGTGTGTGAGACAGACTGGGCAGCATGGCTCTCATTTTAATTTTGTGAAAAGAGTAGCAAAAGTCAGATTTGATGTTAGTGGGAGGAATCTCATCTCTACTGCCAGGAACACACGAACAAACCACATTATCACAATAGAAGTACCATTGGAACCAGTGGAAACAGAGATGACAAACAGCCATAATGAAAAGCGGTTGCTTACAGGTGTGTTTATGTTGTTTATGTGCTTATACAAATGAAGGCACATGTTTTGTCATACATTTTTTGCCTTTGCCAGCCAGTTTTCCCTTAGCTGACTCAATCTCGTCTTTGCTTTTTAAACTGGGTTTGCACAAGGGAGTACTAAAAAACTATGTATTAATAATCATTATCACATAATGCTAGCAACTCCTGTAGCTATAAAATGTAATAAATGTTCAGTGAGTCTCATACAGATGTGATGGGACACCATGGTGCCATCTGTGGTGCTGAGCTGGAGGTCAAGGCAGCAATGCCCAAGTCAGACCAAATCAATATCTGAACATAATATTGCTGTACCAAAAAAATCTCTTTTCTAAAGGGCTTTGGTGACAAATGCTTTGCAAGATTTCAGTGGTTCTTGAATAAATTTTCACAGCTTGTTTTTGTGTAGAAAGTGGAAAGTGATAGCAGGAATTTGAAGGAAAGAAGTGTCTGTTCAGATTTGCTTTTATTGTGATGTCTTTTCAACTGAATTGGCCTTTTAAAATGTATACAGCTGCTCAGTAGGAAAACAGGCACTGCAGGACTGATGCCAACATTTTTCAACTCTCCAGTTAAATCAAAGTAATGTTGGGAAGTCTGTGATTGGTACATTCCAGTCAGAACTGTATTTAACAGCCCCTGAAAAAAAAGAACACTCATCTGTCACTGGCTTGTAAATGATAGTCTTTCCCAAATCCCAGTGAAGAAAAATAAAATAGGTTCCCGTAGGACTTCAGAGGAAGATTAAGACAGTGGCCAAAGAGATTTAGAAAGCTTTCTGTAGCTTAGGAGAATATGACAAGCCCTTGGGCAACCTTAAAATGGGACTCAGGAGAACATCCCCTTGATAATTGTGATACAAAATAAAAGGGAAAAACAAGCAATTCTCTCCTCCTAAAGACAAACAAACCCCAGAAATTTCATGAGAGCAAGACTATAAAATTTTCAATAAAAAATGTAGTATGGGGAACGAATGATTGTTTAAACAAACTGTCTAACTTTACAAATTCATGTATCTAACACAGATGAAAATATATCTAATTTCTTTTTTTTTTTTAATCATGAAACATCATGTCAGGGAATAGAGATGTGGAAAACAGATCAGCTCAAAGGACAGAGATGATCTTCTCATGAATTCTTTTGCTGCCAAATGAGAAACAAGAAAGAGAAGATGAAGATCACACTGAGAGATAGTACTTTTTGTTTGAAGAAGAAAGCTCTGAATGCTTATGATGTTACAGTGCCAGTTGGTTAGGTTAAATGATTACCAGACTTTGTGACACAACATTTGGCAGGATTTGTCAAGTTGTTTGTGAGCTAGTTGGGAGATAGGCAGGAGAGTCTTCACTGAACTAAATCTTGATAGGCAATTTCAATCTATAGAACGTGACAAATAGAAAAGATTAATCACAGAATTATAGAATAGTTTGGTTTGGAAGAGACCTTAAAAATCCCTTAGTTCCATCCTTGCTGCCTTGGGCAGGGACACCTTCTACTAAACCAGAGCCCCATCCAGCCTGGCCTTTGAGCACTTTTGGAGTTGGCACATCTAAAACTTCTCTGGGCTACATGTTCCAGTGCCTCGCCACCCTCTGGTCAAAAATTAACAGTAGCAACTTTAAAATATCAGTTGCTACAAAAATAATTGGAAGGAAAGAAGCTCAGTTATAAATGGCAGGGGAATGTGTGGTAGCAGTTTTACCAACTGAGAGGTGCACCTATCCTTTGACAGCGCTATTTGTCCAAGGGATATCTCTGCAAGAAACAGACATTCATTAAGATAAATCACAAGGGAAGACAGTAGAAAGTAATTTTCCCTCATTATGATTAAACCCCCACTTTTGAAAATTTTTAATTAAAACAGGTTTTTATAATATTTCCCCACATCCAAAATAAATTATCTCTTTCCTTCTAAAAACATCATCTCGTCCCGCTGAAAATACCTGTTCTCACAGATATGCATTTTTCTACAAGAATTTTGTTTTCATTTGAAAATATTGCTCAAGAATGAAGATGATGAGTTATGCCAAAGAGGAGCAGCTAAACAGGCACAAGTGTGAGTAAATATACGAAAAGTTATTTTATTTTTTATGTTCTCTGTTCTCATCATTATCAGAATTTGTTGATTGGAATGCAACTGAAAAACCATAGCTAAACATGTAGAAATTGCTTTGTATCAGGTTCTTGGTGTTTACTTAATGGATTTAGTGGCATTGGTTGAGGGTGCCTAATGAAATTTAGAAAACAGTTGTTACAAGCGGAAATTTGAAAAACAATATATTTGTGAAAAAGTTAAATCTGATCTGCCATGACTAAGAAGATATTTAGAAAATAGACCTCATGACTAAAGAAATCTCTAAATATTACCTGGAAAGTTTTCTTTTTAGTTTATTAGAAGGGGTCAAATGAAAGGAAAGAAAGGCTGCAAATGCATCATATCAGGGAATCAAAGTATATGGCTTTTCCATATCTGCACCTGAAGACCTGCAATTGCTGCTGAAGAATTGTACTTTATTAGACACAAGATAGCAATCAGGACAAAATAAATCTTGCTTTATCAAGGGGATGGACTAGACAACCTCATGGGCACTTTCTATCTGTGATTTTCACACTTTTATACCTGAAACCAACAGAGTTATTCTTGAGGTCTGGAAGAATGAGTAATGATTTGAGGAGATACGCTCTCTATAAATAGAGGTGTTCTTATTGGGACAGTTTATTCTCACAATGGGAATGGTCTTTTATGACAACCGAACAGCCTCTGCCCCTGTCTGTGTCATTGGACTAGATGGTTTTAAAGGTCAGTTCCAACCCAAATCATTCTATGATTATTAACTTAAAATAAAATATGAAAGACTTGGGAAGGTCAGGAACCGATTCAAGATAAAGAAATAAAGTTACTTTTCTAAAATACTTATGTGTATTTGGGGTTGCAATGGCAAAGTTGGACATCGTACGTGGTGAGCTATCATAGACTTCTTTGCATGATACTTAACTTGGCAACACGCTACCATCTGCAGATTAAAATTTAAATCTGAAATTGAAAATAGATTTAAGATATAGCACAATGAAGAAAATGCTGCAATTTATAAGTAGTTCTTATTTCCATGTTTTAAAATTGATTTTATAAAATATTCACCAAAGAAAAATGGTGCATGTTTTAGAAATCTTATAGGAGTCTGTACTCATCATCCTTTTTTTTCCCCCAGGCAATTTTGAACATTAAGAAGTTCATAAAAAATTCAGGCAAGTGTTAAAAAATTTTTAATACTTTTATGGAAGGCGCCTGTACTTGGATTTTATGAATCACTAACCTATGTTGCACAATAATGATACAACACTCCTTCATTTATTTATTGAGCAGCTTTGACAGAAAGAAATAGAGTTTTGTATTGGTTTACCTTGCCTAAATAACTGTAGATGTCTTTCACACTTTCAGAAAGAAAAAACATGTAGAATGAAATTGCATTAAACAATGAGCCAAACTTTCAGAAGAATGCTTATGTTCTTAAAAATATTATCAGTTTGGTTTTTAAAATGAAGAATTTTCGAAAGAACAAATTTGTCACTTTCAGACAAGAAGGAGGAAAAAAAAGTGTACTTGTCTAAAAACCTGGATAAAGTGAACTTGTTATTTGTGCTTTGCATACATTGCAAATTGTTATGCCTTTATTTATGAGTAGTATATATGAATGTATGCACTTTCATAAGTGCATTTCTGCGGTCATAGAATTAACTATCATACATAGTTATGTACGTAACTAGGAAAGTACTTGGCAAACTTCTTTATTTCACGTGCTCTGCTTTGCAAAAAATTTTCTTTGACTGTAGTTCTTTGGTATGTCATGATGACTTATTTGTCTTCATATGCTGCCACATGGTTGGAAACTGAAGTAGAATTGCTTATCACTTATCGCTTGATTTCAGTCTTGGTTGTTGGCTATAGGACTTGTTTGGTTTAACTATGGTGAACACATATATTTTGCTGTGGGGAGATGGAGGCATTGGGCTGATATTTTACTAACTAATGGGTCATAAAAAATGTTTTTGTAAATAAGTTTCCTTTGATGCTGAATGTCCTTTTGCGCCTGTTTCAGCTTACAGTAAAAATCCATTCTACTTGTTAAGGATCTTGATTCCATTTCCCATCTTTAGCATCAGAATTGGAAGACCTTAATTGTACTGCAACGTATTACAAATGCAATGTAGTCACCAGTAGAGAATGTTTAGTTATTCTAATGTTTAGTAAGCAAGTCAACAAGAAATAAAAAGTCTAACTATAGCTTGGTTTATGACCAAGACTGAATGTCTGACTGTCTGGTTACTGACCATCACATGCTGGGACTTACTCCACGGTCTGAGGACTCCTGACCTGGCAAAGGAAGGAGATAGCAGTGTCTGTCACAACCTGGCACCTCGGCAAACTGTCCCTTTGCATCTGCCTTTGTGGGGCCTCATGCAGGTCTTGGATGGTGTTCAGATGGCAGCATAATATATACTTAATCTACTGTTCTAATAGTTTGAACTGGGTCAAAACCAATATAAAGCAAAAGAGGTGGTCAAAGAATGGTTCGTATGCTGGCCATACAGCGGGCATCACAGACACCACTGTTTAAAACATCATGAGTTTATTGATCGTGCAAGATGCCAGGTTGATTGGGACTGACACAGCATTTACTGACTATGAAATGTAAATGCCTAAAGCTGGAGGCTAGCTCCACGTAGAAGTTTATTTCATGCAGTTTATGTGAATTTTATTGCTGAAT
>VWZT01006829.1:55315-126344 GCA_013397055.1 Pachycephala philippinensis
GGCAACAAGAAGCCTTTATGTTTGTTTTTTAATTCCTTGTTCCTGTCCATTCAGACCTAAGCACACTTGGGTACTGTGGCAGAGCTTTGAAATACAGCAATTAGCCATGCTGGTGATTACCCTGAAAATTATAGCAATGGGTAAGAGTTGTTCATGTTTTGAATGACTTCTGAATGTGCTGGCCCTGTGGAAGGTACAAGTCACTTTGACCCTCAATGACCATGAGTCACTGATGGGGAGAACTCTGTGTCCTGGCAAATCAATAGGAAAGAAAGGCTTTACCCTGCTATCTGCTAAACACCCAGCACTTTTGCAGCATAAGAGTTTCTAAACAGGAATTAGACCCCTTGAAAAATCTGGGTCCCTTTAAAATCATCAGTTAAGGGCTGCCAACATCTTACAGAGCAGACAGACAATGGCTTTGTTTTGAACCTATTAGGACAAAACACCCTTCTGTGCTAGAGGAGAGAGAAAAGGCAATGGTGAACAGTTGAGGAGAAGCAGAAAGAGCTCCTGACCACCTTGAACTGAGCTCTCCATTATTGTATATGTAACCAGAGATACTGATTCTTGTCTGAATGCCATAACCTGGCCTTCTGAGTTGCCTCTGTGCCATGTTCACAGCTGCACAGGGAGCTAACTCAGTTGCCTATTCAAAGTCCTTTCACAGCAGGATTATGGAGCTGACTTTGTCAAAGTCTACCCATATCTCATTTCTAAAAAACCCCCAACCAATAGAGATAAACAGGGTGGGTATTCTCTTCTAAATTAACTGTGTATGCACCCATAGGGGAAGTAGCATATTGCATTTCAATAATTATTTTTGCTTAGTTTTTGCTCTGAAACCAGAAACACGGTGGTTTTACAACCACTAACTTTCTTCTCCTAAACATTCTCTAGAGTCAGTTTGTCCTCACCTGTAACTCATTTCATTGGCTGTTAAGCGTAATGGCAGAGGATAATGTGTTGTTGTTTTTAGATCACACCAGAAGTATGAGCCCTTCAGTCATGTCTGGTAAAATATTTTTTGCTGGAGTAATAAATGAGCTCTTATAGCCAATGGTACTTTCATGTAGGTATCCTAAGTGATGCAAGGGGTAGAAATAAACCCATTGAAAATCAACAGCTACATCTGGGCCCATTCCTGAGGAAAACAGTTATTTCAAGTTCTCTACTGGGTCACCCTCAGGCTTAGTAGACTGACTATGAAATTGCAACGGGGCATAATAAAAACATTTTACAGTTCCTGCAAAATTACTTACTAAAGCTGCAGACCCTGGAAACTCCTTACTGGCTACAGTTTTAGTGCCTTGCTGACTCAGAGCTGCTGGAGAGGGACCTCTCAGGCCTTCCCTGAAGAGGTCAGGTTTTACGTGTCCATAGAGATCTGCTTAAGTCCTCTGGCTTCTATACCTTGATTTAGATAGATGCAACTTTAACTTCTAATTTTATTTTGATGAGATGTTTCAATCCCTTGGGTGACTGGTTTTGAAGTAGGAAGAAGGAAATTTTATAGGTTAATGAATTCTTGAAAGAACATATGCACTTACTTCCTGAAGAAGGCTCCCAAGAAATCTAATTTCTCTAACACTGCCTTACTTTTCCTTTACTGGGACTTCTTTGGTGAAATATTAGGAAATCTTTTCCTTTGTTGTCCTTTCAGGACAGCAGCAAATTAGAAAAGATTAGTTGTCCCATCTTCCTTTCCCTCAGGAAATAGTCCCTCAGGAACATTTCATAGAATCATAGAATCATCTAGGCTTGAAAAGACCTCCAAGACAGTGGAGTCCAACCTTTGATCAATCACCACCTTGTCAACTAAAACATAGCACTAAGTGCCATGTCCAGTTGTTTCTTGACAACTCCCTGGGCAGGCCATTCCAATTCAACCTAACTCTTAATTATGCCAATACAACACCATAACCAGACCAAGTGTGGGATTTTTCAGGTATATGAACCTCTCTTCATTAAAATATTTTAAAGTTTCTCTTGGTGCTTAAGAAAACTGCATTTGAAAATAGAAACCTCTATAACCTTTGAGTTTCTCTCATGCAACTCGAAGTGCTGAACAAAATGTGGGTGCTGTTTGAACTACTTAATTCTCACAGATAGTCAATATAGAAAGTTTAAGAGGTTCATTTCAATCAAAATAGATCTCTAGACTGCCCTAAGTACTGGCCATTATAAACTATATCTGATAATACTTGTTTCAGACACTTTATTGGTTATCTAGGTCTTTGAGCTGGAAATCTGAGGTTGGAATGATGAATTGATTTGGAAACACTCATCTGTTCAAAAACATAGACACTGAGTGAAGCTCGCCACAGTCCCAGTTTTAATTCCAAAACCATCTTTTTTCCTTATTTCACTATATTGTGTGTGAATTACACCAGCATTTCTCTCTTTCTCTTGCTTTGTACCTAACTGCTGGAAAACAAAAGTAAGATTTTTTTTTCCTATAAACTGCAGCTTTCATCTGTTTGATGTACCAGAAGAAAGATGACATTTGGAGGATCGTTTCAAATTTCCTGTCAGGGCTTCAATTCTGTTTATGCTTATCAACAACAAAGTCTAAATTTTCTGGCTTGTATTGGGAATACTAAGGCAAAAAGCTGGCTTCAATGACTTTACTGGGAACAGTCCTCCATCCCTGAACTCACCCACAGTGAGTTTAAAGGTCCTTAAGAGAAAGGGGTTCAGAGCTCAGGACAAAAACCATATCTCAGTGTAGGCTGAAATGGGATTCCTCCTTCCTTCCTTCTGCCCCCATATCCATAATTGGTTAAGAAAAACCAAATCCTCTGCAGGTTCTTCTCCCTGAATTTGATGGAAAATTGTTGCAGTAGTCCAATATGGAGATAGACATGTGATTTGGCCAAAGACAGGCATTTCCTAACACCATTTAAATTGATAACAAGTTTTAACAGAGTCTTCTGGCTGTGTGTTATCTTGGCAATTTAAATTGCTTGCCTTTAAGCTCAAACTTCTATTGCCTCCCAAGCAATATCACTTTTTCTATATTTGGCTAGAAATTGAAATTTCTTCTTTTTGTGCTGGTATTTATTTCTGTCAGGCGTTGGCATCCCTGACCAAAATTATATCTGCTGAGGAGCTATAAAAGTGCTTTGTATAAGCACTTTGTATAAGGAGGTTGGCATAACTTTGCCACTTTAGGCTTGTGGTTGTTCATGGATCTGTGTTTTTAAATAAGAGGTGTGTGTGTTCAGGCTGTCCAAGGTCTCTCCAAAATTAAGAAATTAAATGAGTCTGGTGTTTTGCAATTTGTTACTTCTTCATAGCAGGTAAGCGTAGCAAAAAACAACCCCAAGTGGTGGAGGCAGCTATTTGCGCATGGGCTAGTTCCTGAAGTGATTGTACCAATGTTTTGTCATTTGTGGCACTTTATTCTAGGACTTTTCCCTTATTCAGCAGTTTAACACCCATTTTCCAGGTTTTGGAGTACATATCCAAGGTAGAAAACCACAATATCTGTTTGCATTCATTGTTGAAAAGAGGCGTATTTTTGGAATTCTTTACTTGTACACTGTATTTCAAATTGTCTGTTCTAAGAGTCATAGCTGATACCAAATTTCGTTTAAAGTTTTCTTGGCGACCAAAACTTCCTCTTCTTGACCCAATTTTTTTTTTTTTTTCCTGGTTTGGTTGGTTGGTTTTGGTTTCGAGGGGTTTTTTTGACAATGAAAGCTACCTAAACAAGAACAACAGTCCCTAAAAGCAGTTTTGTATCTACATTGTCAATTTTGTCAAATCTCAAGAAATAGTAACACCTTCACCTTGTTCTTTAAATTGGAAGAAAATGCCCTGTTGACAGCTGTCTCTGCATTTGTGTGCAGTTACACAGCCGGAGTGAGATAGCTTTTGGAATATACAGCGTGATAATTTGGATGTAGCTTGCTTAGGGATCCTGGCCGAGGAGGAACTTGTAGATATCTAGTGAAGTTAAAATACATTTGTTTATTTAATTATTAAATAAACTCTTGGGCTACACTGTGACCTTGAGTTACTTAGCACATGTGTTGACTGAGTGGGTGAGAGCTCATCTCTCTCTCTCACTGCACTTTCTAGTTACACAATACATAAAATATTTAACATCATGTCTGGCATGTTACAATGATGCAACCATCTTTTCATCAGTGTTGGGATTCAGGGAAAGTATTGTCATCTCTTACCACGTCTACTTTTCTGAACTGCTTTATGTTCTGTGTTCTGTGGTCTCAAACAAGGAAGCACAGTGGAGGCAAAATGTTGGTCTCCACATGTCTGTGCCTTATCTGTGGCTTTCCTGTCACATCTTTCCCTTTCTCTGAGCTACAGAAAGCTTCAGACTACGTGCACCTTTCTCTCTCTGAGTTATGTTTTCACTGCTCCTTGTCCAGATTGAAGAATCTGAGCCTTTTCCTTTCAAAAGATACATCTAAATGTGAAGAAGACAAATGTATTTCATTCCTACCACCTGTTGCAAATGCTGTACCAAGGAGATATCCTTTACAATTTTACTTTTCTTCCCAAATACTGTTATGAAATGCATTATACCTTGCTCTCTCTCTCTCTTTTAATCTTAAGAGCAGATTGCTAGCAAGAATTAATTTTCTTTTGTACAAAACAAGACCTATTGTGTCAACATAACACAGATATACCTGCTGTCATCATGCATAGGAACTCAGTTTACCAATCTAACCGTAAAACAACTACATAGGATAGTCAAGCTATAAAACCAGTTAGTATTGAATTGTAAACCTTTCCTTGGATATAATTTGGAATTAATATATAAAAATATGGTTTCCCTTAATGGAAAGACTGCAAACTTTCTCAAGTGGGAAAAGAGCCTTAGAAAGAAATTTTAAGGTTTGTAATCTTTGTGAGAGAACATTGAATTAGTAAGGAGCATATGACTGGGAAGGCAAATGTATAGACAAGGTTCTTCTTGTCCTTCCTAGTCAGACAAAAGGAATGGCCATTATTCTGTTCATAAAAGGATTCTGAAACATATTAAGATAATTAGGAGTGCAAGGTTGGGCCAAGCTTTTTTAGCTATTCTAGTGCCACCACAGCAAATTCAGTATGATTTTTACCAGAAGAGATTCTTGGTAATATAATGCCGAGTACAAATGGAAAATACATTTTACCCCTTAAAAAAAAAAAAATTCCAAATATTTTGATGGTGTCATGACAAAAGCAGCTGCAGTCTAAAACTTTGCATGTAAATAGTCTTAATGAGGGGAAGTGCCTTTAACAGATGGAGTGTTGCAAAATTTTAAAGAAAAAAATCTTCACAAGCATCTGCTAAGAATTTAATGATAGAATGGACAGATTCACACTTTTTGTGAGATGAAGGCACAAGGGCTACTGTCCTTTTCCTCAGGCTTTCTGGTTTCTATTAAGGAAGACTCTTAGCAACAAATTGAAAGTTATACTGACTTGTTATAGCCCTCGGTAGTTGCTATGCACCTAGCTTTTCTTCTTGGGAAATGAATGGCTTCATTTACATCAGAAAATGCTGTTAAAATATCAGAAAATACAAGTTCACTTAAAAAAATGAAATTATTTGGTAACAAATCAGACGAAATGGATGAACACAGGTTTGTAGATAAGGTGATGCTGGCGAAAGATTCGTGCCACTTCTACCATGAATGCATTGGCCTCATCCAGAGGGTTCAGTGGCCTTTTTTGTTTCCAGGAGGCCTTTAAATGTCTCCTGAGGTGGATGAACCCATCACCAGCAGTCAAGAAAAAATCTTCCAATGGAGTCTACAGATGGTAGTATTTGGCTTTGGGGGGAGAAGTTTTCCCCACAATGTACTGAATGCTGGTTCCTAGGCAGATGCTCTTCTGTGTGATGCCAGGAAACCTGAGCCATGTGTCACCCACACCTTCCAGAAGTACCTGTATGGCGTCAGCAATCACATCAGTATCCAGGCTCCAGCACTGATAAGGTAAGGCAGTGCAGGCAGATACGTGCGTTTGCTCAGTCCTGACTTCAGGGTCACCTAATGTGGTATACTCAAGGCTAGGCTTTCATTGATCCTGATTCTGTCAGTAGAATTATGTTCATTATCTGACTGCTGTTGAATTAAGCTCTTACCTATTTCAAGTGCTTGAACTTAGCTGAAAAAGAGTTTCGAATTTCCTGATGGGATCAAAGGTTGTGAAACTCTCTTCTGAAAACTCAGACCTTGCTACATTAATTAAATCTTCCCTCCTATGTCAGCCATTCTTTAATAGACATTGAGTCATTAACCTTCCTCTTTCTTTTTTTTCATAATGTGAAGAAAACTCTTCAGCCTCAAAAGCAAAAGCACATTTCTTCTTAAGACAATGATGAAAGGATCTTACTGTTTGTTTCAGTTGTGGCATAAAGAATGGTAATTTTGTATCTCCCTGGCATGCTTAGATCTGCTAATTATTAAATGCTTTCACATCACCAATGCCTTTGTTTTCCTTTTTCACCTACTTATTTTAGCATAACTTAAATGTCTGATGGTGTCTCCGTCCGGCTTCCTGTAAAGACTGTGTTCTTATATTTAGTGCTTTATAAAGGCCCTTGGGAGACAAGCAGCCTATCTCCTTCTCTGCCCAACTCTATGTCCTGAAACGCCTTTAGTAACTCAGGGCACCTTTCACTTTGCATTCATGGGCACTTTGCTGCTCCAGGAGAGCCAAGCAACTGTCTTAAGGGAAGGAAGATGTGCTCATTGAGGCTGAATTTTCTATGGGAATACAGTGGCTTTACCAGGTACAGCCTATGAACTGACCTGTGATAGCTCTTCACATGTGTGTTCATATAACTGATGAACACTCACATTATTTAGTTTTGTATATTAACTGATACCTTAATAGAAACTTTCATTATTCATGAAGCAAGACTGCAAACATGAAGGTTAGGTAAATGCTTTCTTCCATTTGGGTCTATTACTTTGCTTGAACAAGACCTACAAGAAGAGAAGGATTTTTTTCTCCCACAGACATAATCTGAGTTCTGGTTGTTTTTGTATTGGATGGTTGTCTAAGCATGAAAGGGGATGCTTCTCAGTGCAGAAATCCAGTCTAAAGTCCTTTGTATCCCTTGGATCCTGTGGGGATCCCACACCAGGAGCAGGTGGAGCAGCAGCAGAAAAAAGAGCGAAGGGGCTTAGCCTGGACAAGACCACTGCAGTCTGTCCGTGGTTCTACCCCTCGGATCAAGATTGCCAAACCCTTACCTACAGTCTCTGATGTTATAGTGTATGTTCCACCCTGTGAAAATCAGCAAGTCTTCAGCAAGCTTTTGCCTTAAAGGAAAAAATTATACAACTCGTTATAAATTTTACGAAAATAGTTGTAAGAGTGAAACAGCACATGTTGTCTCATGTCTTTGCTGAGGCAAAGATTGATTGACTTAGGTTGTCATTTGCAGCTTCTGGGTTTCTGTTAGTGCATGTGACATAACATGACAGAACAGTACATCCAGACCCTGAGAGGTTTCTGCCTTGTACCACACAGCTCAGAATTTCAGCTCACTCCTAATTTGCAGAACAATTAACAGTAATTTAAAGCTATCAATAGCTGGAATATTGTAGTGACTCTTTGGTTTGCTTCTGTGCTTTGTTCATATTGCGGTATTCGTGCCAAGACTGTAATTTTTCTGTTGTGCTGTTACTTTTTGAAATCTCTCACAGAGTGGTAAAAGAAGTATTTTGAAATTGTTGCCATTATTATGTTACAGGTGCATAGTATTTAGGGTTCAGGAGCAAGACTTGAACTTGGTAATATAGTCAAAGACTGTTACCGTATTTCAAGTTGAGATCATGCTTTTAAAGTCATAAATGTCTTTCTAGTTTCTCCTGCATATCATAGTACAGGCTATCATCTAAGGACATGAAAGAAAAAAATGGTATTTTGTATCTACTCTCACTCCTGTATCATTCATGTTCACATGAGTTATAACACTGAGACATTCATTTCAACATACTGAAGCTTATTTTTGTCCTCATAAGACTATTTTAAGCAAGAAATATTTGGAGAAAATATTTAATTTGCCAGCACAGTTGTTGCATTGAGCAAGGCAATTCAATTGCATTAAGATGTCTCCAAGAGAACAACGTACTTGGCTAACACATAATACACAGTGAAAGCTGCTGCTAGCATTTCTTGTCAAGCATTGAAAGATGCTGTGTCAAAATAAAATGAAAAATTCAATAAAAAAAATTCCTGTTCGTATATGATTTTTCTCACATTTCTTTCTTTCATAGTACATTGTAATCCACAAGAATCTTCCTCTCTCCTTTGCTCCATGTAAGTTGGGCTTTTAAATATGTATTAAATGTCAGTAAATTAGCGATAAGTTGTATAATTTCATGTGTCGGGAGAGGGCAGAGCAAATTACAAAGCTCTGTATTACGCAGCTTGCAGAGAGCTCTTACCATAAGGTTGTCTGCTGGCAGCTGGACATCACCATGGAATCCCACTCCCTTGCCACTGATCACAGCACAGTACTGATCACTGATACGGTATTTGGGAGGGGATGAGGAGGAGATCAGCTAAATGTCCCTTAGAAATGGAATTCCAGGTCCACAATCCATTTTGCTGATTTACTCAGATTTCAGGAAAATTCTTTGTGTGGTATTAAATCTTCCTGAAAGATTAAAGATGTGGAGGAGGAGGAAGAAGTCTTGGATATTGAGAATAGTGTGAATATTTAAGACTTCCCTCAAGGCCCCCTGACCTGTAGACGTTTTTGAGACAGATTCCCCAAATTCTGCTTTTCCTGGAAGGTCACTAATTTAGCTGTGAATCTCCATATTCTTTCTTGTGGGCAGGCTGGTTCTCCAGTGGCATCAACAGCTCCCACCTGTGCATTACTGGGCCATGAAGAGCTAATAGGGTGTGCCTTAGTGCATTTATTTCTGCTCTAGAGTACAAAACTCTGCACAAGAAAAGTCAAATCCTTGTTTAGCTACAACTATTTGGGATTCAAAGCAAACCTTGATCTTTCATGTGGATGAATGGATAGAATTTGATCCACATTGTTTAAATTGGCCCAAAAGAGAAGGTACTTACTTGATTCCATGTTTTGGTCCAATTATTTTTCTTCCACAAGGCTTATGGGGAATATAGAAGAATGAAAATAGAAGCCAATGTATATTAGACAGATCCTTGGAGTTTTATTTGCTTCAGTTGAGGATTTGCAGAGGCCAACTTGTGTTGTTGGTAATCCCTTAATATGGTTGCCTTTGCTGGTCTTAAATTGATCACTCAATAGTGATAGCACTCTGAGGCTGTGAAAGATCAATACATGTGGGTTTTTTCGGTGCCCTTCATTACTTTTTGTGATTTATTTCTCTCTTGGCTAGGATATGACTAAGCCTCTTGGATTGAGTTTCTTGCATGTCTACCTTGGCAGCTAAATAATTGAAAACTTTGCTAAAGGAAGAGAAATAAAACTTGAAAATATGTTATCTACAAGAGTTTTGAGTTGTAGCTCTTCTGAGCTGCAGTAAAGCTCTTCTGAACAAATAATTTTACATCACTTAAAATATTATGGAAATTAAAATTTTCCACCTGCCTGAAGTAAACTTTGCTCAGAGGCATTCCTAGGTCTCTTTCTGACATACTTGCAAGAATGACATGACAAAGTAGCTGACTGGTAATGGTGATCAATGAATCACAGCTATGTAGAGCAAGATGTTTCAGGGTAGAATAAGGTGCTCGTGGTCTACTAACAGTGTCTGAAATGAAATATACCTGTGGAGAGTTGGGAACCCATCCCTCTGGGAAAATAAATCATACCACTACACTTGGTAGAATTGAATATCCTAGAGTGGAACTGGCCAGAGTAGTATAAACTTTAATGAAAATTATAAAATTTATATTTGTTATGACTGCATGCTGTAGTGATAATAATATTCACATTCAGAGACAGCTCTCATCTTATTGGGCTCAATGCAGAGCAATGCCAGCCCACTCTCCAAAAATCATTTTTAGTTTAGTTAAAGAAGCTCTTTACATCATCGTTTGCTGTTTTAAATAGTTTAAACTAACAGCACGTTTCTTTTGACAAAGATGATGACAACAGATATGTACCTGTAAAGAAAAGATACAGCTTTTTTTTTTGCTGAAGTGATGAGAGAGAGAAAGCTGGCATTCATACAACTCCTTCTAAAAAATGTGTGGGTCTTGTACAGACCTCAGTGGGTACAGAATGAAGGTAATGATGAGCTGTCTGGTAGATGAGGAGGGATTTAGGCACTGTCAGCTTCCCCAGGTTAAAGACACTGGGTTAAAGGCCCAATTGCGAAGACAGAGAAAAACTCATCTTCTCATCCAAACTGGCAGCTGCTGAATTTCTCTTCCCTTGTCCCAGTAAATGATCCTGCTGTGATGTCAGTTAAATTTCTCTCCAGTTTTAACAACTTGTTTAAATAAAAAAAAATGCTAAAAAGAGCTGTTGACACCTCAGGGACATCTCTGGAAAACTTTGTGTTTTGAAACAATTTTGCAGATGCTGTATTAGAAAGGCTTTGGCCTTCTCCACATGATTTCTGCATTTTATTTACAAGAGATGCTTGCAAAGAAACATGATCATGTTTCAGAATGTAATTTTTTTGCTCCTGCTTATTTCTTACTTGAAATTCTCACTTTCCACCGCTGTTATGTGAATGACTCTGCTGTGTTACCAACTGCAACCCTCTCTAATGTGTTTATAGCACCTTTACTAAATACATTTTTGAATAGACATTCCTGTTAGATGGAGGAGTATAGTTTTTATTTATCATGTTAAGTATGTTTGTGTAATTCTGGTATGGCTACAGTTGTATTGCCTCTGTCTATAGAACAATGAAATATACTGATACAATAACAGCTATAGCACCACCAAACTGCAGTCTTTGAATATTGGTTTGGCTGATGAGACAGCACTGCAAAAAGGCTCAGATTGCTGGGATGATGGAGATTGCACAGACTTTTTCTTCCCATGGTTGAATGAAATTTGTTCAGATAATTTTGTTTTTCTTTTCCATGACTATAAGAAAATAGGAATTTTCAATAAGGAGACCATTTTCCATGTGGCACAAGCACAACCACAGGAGGAGGGTTCACAGAATAGAGCACAGGAGAGGAGTCAGTAGGGCAGTGCTCACCCAAACCAGTGCTGCACCAGGGGGAAGGATTCATCTCCTCCCCGGCATCCTGTCCTGCCCTACCCTGGGCCCTTTCTCGTGCCTGTTTAAGCCGTTGTGGCTGAGCAGCAAAGAGAATCAGGGCACTCACTGCGTTGGGCAACAACTGCCTTCTGCCTCCAGCATCAATTTTCAGCCACCTTGGTGTTTTAATGCAGTGCAGAATGAGCTGGGGAGGTGAGGACTGCTTCAGGCAGCACCCATGGCTCAACCTTCACCTCTAGCCATGGCCCAGGGCATCAGCTGTCAGGTCATCTGTGAAAGAAGAAATTCCGATTCTGACAATTTCTGAAATTTCAGACAATGTAACATATTTTCTTCTGTAGTCCAGTCTGTCTTTACAGAGCTGGATGTCTGATCCATAGAGGTACATAACTCCCTAACTTGCTGTACTAACTAGTACAGGAAGAAAAGAAAATATTTGATCTGTTTGTCATTCAGGAAAATTAAACAATCATAGACAAACAAGAGGAAATATGAGAGGTTCCCATAAAATTGACTTGCATGACATTCTAGTGGCTTGGGTGGTCAGCACACATATGAGTTCTTTGTACAGGCTTCAGCAGAGCAGAATGAACCACGTGAGGCATCATGTGCTTGGAACTGTTGGAGCTTTAACAGTAATGTGTTTTACCAGCGCTTATAACAACGAGTTCTACACACACCCCCCACTACATACACCAGGAACAAATGAAATAATGAATGAAAAGTTCATAAGGTTGTTTCTTTGTTTTGTTTTTTTTTTTTAAAGGAAGATTATGCCATACCTCAAATTCTGATCTGTACCCTGTTTTTTTTTCCAACTGAGAGTGAGAAAATAAGATCGATTCTGTGAAGATGTTTGAGTTGATTGTCCAGTCTTGCAGCAGGGTTTTTCCCAGGAGCTGTCAATCCTCAAAACTGTGTGAAAAGCAGAAAGGAGAGTTTTGGTGTAGGGTCCTTTCTGCTTCTAAATAAATAATTGTATAAAAAACCATCTCTAAGTTCAACCCATCTTCTCTGTATGTTCCTTACCAGAATTTTGTGAATGGAAAATTGTTCACTGAAAAGGACTGAAGTTTTTCCTAGCCCTTGGGACTGCAACCAAATGCAAATAAAGGGGATATAGTAGTTTGCAAACATTTCTCTTGAAATAAAAATAAATAATTTGGACAGTCTTCTATGATGTTGCTTATGTCACTGTTGGTTAGTCATATTTCTGTAATAAATGCCTTGAAAATTCTGCACATGCTTACTAGTGCCAGTGAAAATATTTTCTGGTCTTCCATTTCTCTTTGGCATATTATGTACAAAAGACCTATTCTCCTAATTTAAATAAATAAACAGTAGTTTGCTCTTTGCAAAACCATTCATTAAAAGAAAAAAATTACTAATGTACTGGCGTTTACAGTTAGAGGATCTTGTAGTAAATTAGATGTTTGTCTAGTGCAGTTGGGGAGAAACCCTATGTTTACTTTTTTATTTTTTAATATGCATATTTATTTAAAAGTCAGTCATACTGCTGTATCTTAATTCCTGAATTCAATAAGATCTTCATGCCATAAACATATTAAGAAGAATTAATCCACGCAAGACTTTGAATGATATAAGCCTGTGACAGGATGTTCTTTTTTTAATAAGAAGACAGCTTATGAGTTTTCTTAAATTGATTATTCATTCATCTAGAATGATTATAATATTATTGAGAGAATAAAATGCAGATTTTTCTTGCACTGGGTGGATAAATATTTTAAAACCTTTTTTTCTGCAAACAGTAAGGCTTCTAGGCATATAGACAATAACAAATAGCAAAGAAGTCACAACAGAAAAATAAAACTGATTGAGTTGGTATATGTATCTTTGTATTGAATTCTTCTACCTCTTACTCTTTTATTTGATACTATACTCCCTCTTTTTCATCTTCCTATATTAGTAAAACTGGGTTCACAGACTATGGGAGCTATGGAGGTCCCAGCCTGCAGTCATGATGTGGTGGCAGTGTTGTTGTAAGTGCTATTTAAAGGTGCACTGGTTCCAGCCTTATTACGAGAAATCTGTCTTGCAACCTCTCTTCCACACATTAGCATCAAGTACAGAAAGCTTTCTTTATGGCCAGACTCATGAAAAGCATACAGTCCATTACTTACTTGACCATTCAGAGTGAATGAAATGCCTTTTGCAGAACTTTAAATCTTTCTGTAAAATAGGGACCTCCCTATCTACTTTCATGGCCATCCTCACCTTCTGTATCTAGAGGCTAGCCTTTGGACCTGACTTTCTACTCACTCTCTTCTTGTGCCTTGTCCCTGACTTAAAAACCCTTCTTAACCCAGGCTTAGCATCCAGGACAAGAAGCAAGTTTAATGCTATCGGTTGCAAGGTTGCTCTCCCATTAGTCACACAGTCTTCTAAACGACTCCCAGACACAGACCCTGCAGCTCTCTCACCAAAGCAATTACTAAGCCATGGGCAAAGTTTTCCCTGGAAAGCAAGCTTAGCAGAAGCACAAGATCAGCTTGGTACTCCCTCATGCTGCAGGTTTCTGAGTTATGAATCCACCATCTCTAATGTGGACACAGATTGGGACCTCGGACCTGCCACAGAGTGTGCTGCACGAGACTTTTGTAAGGGCAGTGATGGCTGCCAACCACCTCATTGTCTCACAGCACATTTGTTCCCATGAAAAAGAATAAGTTAAATTTATTTATCTTCATAGCCACTCAACGTTTACATTGAGAAATGGGGTTTAATGTCATTGATGAGCAGGAAAATCACGGAAAATCCTGCTACCTGCCTCTCAGTGGAAATAATCCGTGAGATCCCATACACTGTCAAGCTGCTGGAGAAAGGAGAGAAGAGCATATAATGACATGAGTAAGTGTGCTAAACCACTGTGCTGCCAGCAGTCACTGTGTCTGGGCTCCCAAGTGAGCTCTCGAGTATACATCTTGGCTGTCTCCTAACTCCACGCTGGCATGAGACTTGAGCACACACCAGTCTCGAGTGGCCTGGTTTCCTCAGGAATTAAAGTCCTGCGACATACAGGAGCCTTTATAAACACCCAGCTTGGCCTCAGTCTGGACAACTGGAGACAACCTGCTCCTGCTGTGATGCACAGCTGGAGATTAGTTTGGGTCTTTTATTTTTTTTAAAAAGAAAGAGGTTGAGAAAAGCTCAATTCCCATCTGACACAAATCATTATGTCTTCACTGTGCCTGATGGGGCTTAACTGATTTAGTTTAACTAAGGATCTGGAATACTTTTTAGTTGCTCTATAAATAACCTGCAGGATTCTTGTATCAAGACAGATACTGCCTCTCTGTATCTGGTGGCAATGTACCATATAAACAAGTGGTAGACCTTAACCAACAGACATAAAAAATCTTTGCATAGATGGATATTGATACAGGCAATAAATACCATGGCCTTTGACTGGGATTTCAAAACCAGTTTATTTTACTGCCCTATTATTCCTTAATGGAACTGTAAATGACACAGAAATATAATTGTTCTTTAAAAAGCAAATAGCACCAGCTTTAAATTCAAGAGTTTGCTTTTGTATAACATAATGTGGAAAATCACCAGGTTCATGATACTATTTCAGCAATAAAATGTATCCCCACTTTCTCTTCCGTGGTGTAATCTTCATGTACCTCTGTATCAGGATGAGCTTAGCGCATTCGTACAGAACCCAAGCATTTTCATCTAGGAAAAGTAATGGTGTTGTAGGTTGCATCTTTTGCTTCAGTTTTTGAATCTCTAGAAAAGCTAAAAGAAACATTTGATGATTCTCCAGCAATTATTTTTAAATAGTGTGTTGCCATCTTAAGAGCACTATTGAATACATATCTGATGTACACCATTATCTGATAAAATTCCTCCCAGTTCGCTCTAAACTGGTGTGTCAACATTGCATCAATACTTTGCAAATTGTTGTCATATGTTAATAACTGATTTTAGTAAAATTATTGCAAAGCAATTTTTGTCTACAGGGTCCCCTGACCTCTAACAGATGTGAAAATTTTAGCAGCTTTTCAGAAATTAAGACAATATTTTTACTTTATTCTTTTTTTTCCACTTTGAACTACAGAGCACTGAGGAGATTTTATAAGAAATGGTTAAATTTTGAGTTCAGAATCCTTATTTTCCAAGCTACTTTCCATGTTCATATAATGGTTCCTTTAAGCAATTCACTGTGTTCATATCACAGTTTTAAATATGCCTGATTCTACCCACTTTATGCCTAATTTTGAGACCTAGTTTCATATTAGAGAAAATGTGAAATTGCTAGTAAAAAAGAAGAGAACCATAGCTAAAATCTACTAGCTAGAAAATAATGCAAAGCAGGAAGCAATAAATTAGCTATAATTATTGGAAGATTTAACTAAGTTTCTTTAATGTGAACTAATGGGGGAAAGATAATGCTACTCACTTTCAAAGAAATCAACGCTGATTGCCAATTAAGCAACGGTAAGCAATGGGTCCCTTTGATCCATGCATCCCTCAGCCCGGGCAAGAAAAATCATGTTAACCAACTTACACGTGTAGAATGGAGCATGATGTGGACATTTGTCTCTGAATAATCACTCATTTGTAATGAGCTGTGAAATGACAAAAGCTGTGGTTGGTGCTCAAAAATTGTTGGGAATGCTGTGTACAGCCCCTGTTGTGCAGTTTTTATGAAGATCTGCGCATAGGGGAAGAGCAACAACCTACAGGAGCAAAAATAAAAAACTCAAAGAGACTGATCTGTTTATTTCTTGCATTTATTCTGTGCTTCTGAAACTGCTGCTATTTTAGTTTAGATCATGTTTCAAAAATTCTGCTTATTTTTTTGGTTTAGTTGTTTCTCCCACTACCTGGATGAAATTTGAACATAAAAGTTAAAATACCAAGAAAAAAGCAGCTGTTTAAATTTCCCAGAATTTTCTTTGCAAAGCTGCTGTTGTGGAAATATAAGTTTCTTGCCTTTTTTTTTTTTTTTTCCACATAGTGCACTTATTGGGTGTCATTTCACCATGGCAATAGGACAGTGTTTCCTACTTGTGATCTAAATCTTCTATACCTGTTGTGAAAATGATCATTTACATGAAATTAAAAAAAAAAGGCTGAGCAGGAAAGTAATGAAACCTCTGCACCTGATTTGCAATACGGTTAAGTTTTGTGGAAATGAACTGGAGGCGAGGTCTTAGCAACCAAATTCCCAGTGAATGCAGGAGGGGAGCTAGCTGTTGCTCCACTATGATTGAAAATTATCTTTTGATACTTCTGACAATGGTAAAGAGCAAGGACAGGAACAGGGTAAGGGTTTGGAGCAAATTTTGTAGGAACAAAATGTTCAGATGGAAACATCCCAAATGGCAGTATTTGTGACTGGCAATAAGCAGTGAGGAAAGTGACACCATTTTTCAACCTGTATAAATACACCTTTAGAGAATTTTACCTTTTTCACATATAGTTATGAACTCTTCAATCTTTTTCAGCAACACCAAATACAGAGCAGGCTATACTGATTGCTTATAAATCTGTCATTTTCCTGCCTTTCCTGCTCAGGTGAATCATGTTCATTTAGCTCTTTCTTTTCTCAGTGACTCAGTATGTAACAATCAGTGATACATTTCTATAAAGAAGCTTAACCTCCCTGATTTGGAAGTTCAAAACACAAATTTTCCAAGTTCTGGTTTTAAGGACAGACTTATGCTTAATTCCCCTGATAATTTTCACCTCTCCCAATTTTGTCTGTATCCTCCAGAGAAAAATAATTTTGTTCTGGTCATCACCTGAATTTCCTCTGGAGCCCAGATCTGGCTGGAGGAGAGGACCTGATTTGAGACACAGTGGTTGCCACACTGCCCCAGTCTCACATGTGTTCACCTGGGAAGCCCATTCTGGCGGGGTACAAAAACTTTCAGGTCTTTGAGGCACAGGCTGAAGAAATTGCAAAATGACATTTCAGAAATCCCGAGACAACATATATTGTGAATGAACAATTCTTTACTAGTTCATTAATAAATCTTTTCTCATGATGACAGTTTTGCCCAAGGACCAAAAAGTAGAGCAAAATGAGCAGCATAATGAAGAACTTGAAAGTGAAAGAGAAATCTAGATATCGTACCATTTTTCTAATAGTAATCAATAGTTGAATGCCACAATATTATGCTATTGCTCATAAGCAGCAGTTTCTGTAGTGTAAATACTAGTTAGCATCTCAACTTCTTCACTAAAGGAAGAGGGATAATCGGTGTAATAGAAAACAGTCACAGTCAGGATGCTTAAATGCTTTGAAGGACATAAAGGAATGGATCTGGTATATGCATATCAGACCTGTGATAGCTGCAGCCGATGCTGGAAGTACTGTCTGTTATTTTCTGCCTAGAAATGGGGAATAAGAATTAATATGAGGACAAAGAGGTGGTGTTATAGGTGAGCCAAATCACTAAGCAAAAAGAAGGCTCACAAAGTGAATGAAGCAAAAACAGTTTCCGAAGGAAGTGATTAACTTGCTTGAGAATGCTGCTCTAGCAGGAGCCTCTTGCCTTCCCACCAAGGGGCCAAGTGACAGCGCCTAGAAATTGGCCTGTGAGTCACTTGGTGAAGTGATAAATCGGCAACATTAGTGAGAGTCAGCAGGGAGGAGAACCCATTTTACTGTGGCGCTCTTTCTCAAATGGTAAAGAAATATAAAAGTGTCTTAAGCACCCCACGCACTGCTGAATCAGAAGTTTCATTGAGCATTAAAACAACTGACTTCTTTGGTAGCAAAGCAGCACTCACCATTTGAGTGGAAAGGCGGGAGGAGCGGTAGACGAGCTGTCCCGTTTGCCAAAGGAGGGGCTCCAATTTTTATGGGAGTGGAATTGAACATTAAGCAACTTTGAGACATCCAGCTTTGGATGCCATAAATATTGAAGTAAGTAACAGTGAGATGGAGACACATAATGCCTTGGGTCAGAAACCAGTGGAAACTTAAAGACTAGACATAACGTGGGCCAATGCTGAGCCTGAATAATACTTTATCTTAGGCCGAGTGAGGACACATTAAGATTGGTTCAGGAGGAAGATTTAAATGGAGCAAGGAGCAAAAGGAGCTGAACAGTGGCACATTAATATTTTAATGTATGCACTCCAGTGTGGCTATGTAAGATTTGAGTTTGGTATTGGCCAGGCTTTTATAAGGCTATAAATTTCTTAATTGGCACTTTCATTAAGTTTCATTTGCTCATAAAGGAGTGTATTTAGATCTGGACTTCCCAGTACAAATCACTTCCCTGCAGCCTAGCAGCAGTGCTAGGGGCAGTCTCGGAGTATGTCGGAGGCACATTTTAAAAGTATCACCTGAGACAAGGATTTTCAGACAAAACATCCCCTTCTCCCTCCTCTCCCCTGTGTCTATGGAAAATACATTAAAGTCTCTTGTCTTGAGATATGCAGCTGTGTCTGCTGACTCCTGAAACTGATTGAATGTGACTAGATTTTCTGAGCCCTATGGGGCTGCAAATTGCTAAGAGTAATTTGACTCGGTATATTCACATTTCTTATTGGAGGCATATTCATGTCCAAGGGCTACAGTTCCCATCTGTCTCATAGCAGACAACATCAACACCCTTCTCAGTCAGACCCAGAGCTGTTTTCTGTGTAGTAACAGTGACCTGACTTTGTTTCCAGGGCAAAGGGAGGACCTGAGTGCAACCAGTGTCAGCCCAGTGTTCCCGGTCTCTTTTGGCGTGAAGGGGTCCTGCACCATGGCTTTTCCTACATCTAAACTTAGCTCTCTTCAATCCCATATATAAGCAGACAGTGGGCAACTGGTGAGTGTGGATTTGAATTTGCACTCTCACAGTACACACAGAGTCAGACAGCTGAACCTCTATGTTGTGCTGGTGCTATAGGACCAGGGAAGAACTGAAATACTTTTGAAAAAAAGCACAAGACCTGAAGAAGACCCTTCTTGTGGGTTCCTTCAAGGGCTGGTGGAAGGAGCACAGCTCTGCCTTCCGTGCAATGCTGCAATGGATTTTTGGTGTTGCAGAGAAGGAACCTCCCCAGTTCGGACCCCAGTGGCATTGTGCAGACCTCTTTCAATCATTGCTACCAGCTAAGTGTCCAACTGGCTCAAATTTTGCTTTTCAATGGAAAGATCTCTATAAGTTAAGTTTTGTTTAAAAATGTATGCTTTAACACAACACATATGCTTTCAATTTTTATAAAAATGTATTGGCATATTTATTCTGTTTTACTTGCTTCATGGCTCTTTTCAAGTCAAACCTTTCTTTTTCCAGAAGAAGGAAAGCTGCTCATATCATCATCTGCTTTATGCTAGAGCCGTTTACTTTTTTTTAAAATATCTTTTTTCACTGACTCTCTGTGGGTGTGTGCAAATTTCATTTTCTAACGCAGTAGTCCTAATGTGCCCTCATCTCCCTGCTTTGACATTCAGCTGCTCTGCTTCTCTGAGCTTTTTGCTGCTTCCATATTTATCACTTTTAAATATACTGTCCTTCCTTTCCCTTTCCTTTGACTGTCTTTTCAGAGCACTTGATTAATTGAGTTTTGATTACTGATATTTATGAATTGTCATCTTCTGGAAGAAGGAAGAGAGAAATGCCATCAAACCTCTGAACTCCATATGTTTGCCCCACACACTCTGCTGATCTACCAAAACCTGCATTAATCCTCACAAAAGAGCCTAAGGCTAGAGCCATCTGCAGCCCAGCATCTTTTGCCTCTATTCACAGCTTCCTCCATATCATGCCCTGGGTCTCACTTTTATATGTCCTTTGCTCTGGCCTGTCTTGCCCTGTGCACCCTTTGGGATAGGAAGGGGATTGATATTGCAAAAGACGTATAGAGAACAAGGATTAATAAATCAGTGTAAAACAGTTCATTTCATTTTTTCAGACTGTGCCTGTACATGAAATTAATTGTACTACCAAGGGGAAACACAGGGATTGTGCACCACTGTAACAGCTTTTTTTTCTTTTTTACAAAACAAAAAGCAAAAGGAAAAAAAAAAAAAGATGACATTGCAGAGGGCACACTTCAGTAGTTGAAGGCTGTCTCACGTGATAAGGTATGACACGACATTTTAAAGCTTTTGTTTGAGAAAATTCAGCACAGTTCTGCATGTATTTTTAGGCTGGTTACAATATGCACTCCTATGAAAGTCTGAATGTGCATCTGTTAAAGTCACTATGTACTAAAATCTTGCTAAAAATTCAGCACCCTCACAAAAATACGAGGGCTGGGAAGCAAGCCCAGGGAAATGATACGGAGTTGTTCTTTTCAGTGATCTTGGCACAGGTCAGCTGGTCAAATAGTTTCCTGATTAAGATAAGCAGATGAAGAGGCTTCCTACTTTTGCAGATATTTCATCTCTTTCAAGAGGGTTGAAAGACACTAGGGTTAAAATATTTTTGGATATTTTTACCTCAGATCTTTAATCGTTCCTCATTGTCATGGGCACAAAGACAGAAAATCTCAACAATTTCATAAAGGTCAATGTGAACATAACTTTGCTGTCAACAGATAACCATTCTGACTTGAACAGGGAGAGAAACCAGCCTTTTAAATTACACCTTGGCACAATTAATTCATGAGTGAATAAGATTGTACAGTGTTGCAATTCCTCCCTGGCAGTTTTCTTGGTTTCTTCTGGACAATGGCATTGCTTCTGCAAAAATCAAGCAAGGCTTCAGTGGTAAATAGTCCTACCAAACTCAGCTGGGACAATTCAGTGCAATCACACAGGACGTGTAAGCAGGTGTTAATAAAATTGAAGTCCATGGCACTTGTCACTTGTTCCACATGCCAGGGTGGTTAGAGGCTTGTTACTGGAGTGTTGTACTGGCCATTGGCATATTCTGGCTTTGTTTTTAAAAACAGGAGATGACTCAGCGAGGACGATGTCCAAGAAGTAAGATCTTATCAACAGCATAGGATTATTGAAATGTTGGTATCCTCTATACTACATAGTGAATCATGGAGCAGAGATGGTTCAACACCACACCAACAACAGCTACTGCATCCACAAGCTGTGACATGCAGGACAAAAACCAAAAAACCAGCAGCACGGGTCTTGCAGCTGCAAGGCTCAGCATTGCAGCAGTGCAAACCTTACACCTCGTGTCTCTCATCCTGGTAGCACAGCAGGGAGTGCCCTGCTGAGGCTGTCCAGGTGGCTGCTCAGCATTCCTGCACTGCCAGCACTGCTGGGGCATGTATCACACCAGGACTGACATACACGGGGAGCCTGGGCCCACAGCTCTGGGGATGCAATAGCAAAAAAGCCAGCAAATGTCTCAAACTGGCTGTCTGTACACACCCATGGAGTTGAGTTGTGACTAAGAAACACTGAGATGATAGAAAGCTCATTCTGTGCAGAAGTACCTTGCTTTTTACAGTTGAATAGCTGGGTCCAAGATAATACCTAATTGTAATACTAAAGTATAAAAGCAGGCTCTGTAGCATAACAGTGTGTCCACTAACTTTTAAAGAGCACAGGGGGAGAGAAACCACTTTGTGTACAAACTTAGGTGTCCATTACTTTCCCCGTCAGGAAGAAGTTCACGTTTCCATCTTCCAAAAAAGACCGTCAGTCACGGGAGCTGGGCTATGAACTAACCTAGACAGAAATTACTGCCTGCTGCTCCTTTTGAGATGGTGCATGAAAGAGTATGAAATCTGTCTGACCCTGTCAAGTGAGTAAAAGCAAGGGCATATTTCTGAGTGGCTGGCCCACCAGGGTGGTATCAGAACTGACCTATGTCCCTGCTCTCATGTCTCTGTATATAACAGACTATTGCTATGTTATGTGAACTGTGTTAGGGCAGCCTTGAGTGCAGGGGTTCAGTAACACCCTGTCACTGCAGTTAGCTCTGTGACTCACAGTTTCTTGTGAGCTCACAAGGAACTGGCCAAAATGTTGTACCCACAAGACTCTTCAAAGCAGTGCTGGATGAAAGAGACAGAAGCCCTGCCTTTGGTTTCTAATGCATGGGGCTGCATTTTTGCAACTCTGAGGGAGGTGTTTTGGAAGCAAATGAAGTGACACTGCAGACCTATGATTCCAAAACACAGCCAATTTAGCCATATCCCTATGGCACTTCGTCCTTTCCAAGCCCCCTTGAGCAGCCTGATTTTAGCCGTGTGGTATGCAGAGGGATTAGGGCTTTTCCAGAGCCATTGATTTTCCTGTGCTGATGTATTCAGATAGGCCCTGCGCTATCTCTGAATCTTGCCATTCGAAAAGTGAATGAAATAAAGTCTGTTTAGAATTAATTAAAAATGCAGTGCATTTAGAAATAAACCAAATCTCAGAAGAATTTAAATCTTTGCATATTCAAAACTGACACACACTGTGATTTCTCATTTAGTAATGTCTGTTAGTGAAACCCTATTCATATCTCACTCCCCATGAAGACTTTAGCAAATTAAAACACTATCCTGTGGAGAGTGGTGTATTGATTTTCATCTTCCTCCTATTTTCCTCACCTGTGCTGTCTACCTTGCATCATTAAGAACTCTGTCCCCTGAGCTCAGGAAATACAGGAGAGTTTCTAAAATGGGAATATTCTAGATGCTGGGCTGGAGTCAAGGAACAGAGACAGTCTTCACTTATTGAACACTTTTTTCCAACAGTAGAAAAGCAATGCATGAATCATACAAATGCTGGCAAAAATAAATACACTTGATCCAATAATGATGAGCTCACTCCCTGCCACTCCGACATAGGATCTTTTCAGCAGCTGCCTTCCTGTGAGCCTGAATCTGGCCATCTGCAGAGATGCAATGTTGTTTGTAAGGCACTGTGACCTCCATGGGAGGTGTTAAGCAGTCAGATGCTGATGGGGAATGCAGAGTCCCCTCAGCACCCTGGGATTCAGATGGGGGAATGGCATGGGATGCTGCCCCAGCCTTGTCAGCAATCCCCCCAAGACTGCACATCCCAACCTCAACCAAATGTGATTGTGGGTAATGCTGGCCCAGTTCTGTATGAAAGGTAACTCTGGGGATTTGATGGACACTCTGACACCATTTCACTTAGGAACTCAATTCCTGCTTTCAATGGAAACTTGAAGCGTGGATGGAAAATGTTCAGGCTGGTAATATCTTGATGTTCCTTGTGAGGCAAGACACAGTTGTTTTATTTGTTGTATATGTTGTTTATTAACTTGATGTCTATTTGGACTTAAACTACACAAAGCCCTTAGTTGCCCTATCGTGCAACAGTGATTACTGTAATCCAACAGCATTACAGTAATCACTCAAAAGTGACTCAGTCACAAACAAAAAGAAAACTCTTCCTAAGTCTTTATTGTTCCGGGAATTAATATAATCTTAATCCCCTTTTGGACTAACATGACTGGTTAAAAATTGTCTTATTAAATACTGTTAGTTTTAAACTGCAGATTAGGAATGTCAGAGTCTATACATCAAATGGGAATGACACATATACTGAGAGATGAAATTCAGCATACAAAAAGTATGTTAACTTTTATTTTCAAAGTAGCATTTCAATTTCATCTGAATGCTTCTTTACAAAAGAAAAAGAAGTGTAAAGAAGAAAAAATATACAGATCAAAATATTTTATTTAACTGAAACATTTAATTTTGGCTCATATGGTGAATTAAGAGTCAATCCATCCAACTGTTCTGATGATGTTGCTATTTTGCTAGAGTTCAAAAAATAAATGTTTGGGATATTTGAAACCTGAGACTATTGATTCCCTGATTGCTAGAAATGTAAGCCAAATTATTCCATAAGGATTACATTAAAAGCCTTAATTATCCACATTTTCACTCTGACAAAATACATTATCCTTGGTTGACATATGGAAAAATGAAGACAGAAAAGTAATCTGAAGAGAGGGTTGCTCAGGACAAATGAGTTAGTATTTCAGCACAGATCAGGAAACAATGTCATTCCTGTTTTTGCTCTCATGGTTTTATTCTTCAAGACTATGACATATCTCACACTGTTATACTGTTCCCCTCCTGAGGCCACAAAGAATGGATTAAATCAATAAAGTAGAGAGAAACCACAATAACAGGTAGAACAATGTTTCATTAGTTTAGTCTGTGAAGAGAGAGGGGAGTAAACGCATTGGCAGAGAGCATCATCTCTATGCAAGAGAAAGCTGACAGCAAAATTCTGGGAGACATAAAGAAATGTTCTGTTAAAGGAAAAGGTTCAAAGTCGCAAATGTTGCTTCAAGCAGAATAAGGAAAAGGTTCAGTTTTTGGTTTTCTTTCAGTAAAGACTGTTGAGAACAGGAACAAAATCTGTTTTAAGAGAATTTTTTTAATTGATGGACCTTATTACTCGCATGAAGCTTAAACTATCAAATAGAGACCAGATGTAAGAGTCAGATGAACTTAGGAAAGCACTAAGGTGGTACAATTTGGTACCGTTTCAATAAACATATTGATTGAAATTTTCACTAAGAACCAGGAGAGAAAAAAGGGAGCAGGTCTCAATTTTGATCTCACTGCATGAGTAGTTCTGTGCTTTCTGAATACTAATAAAGCACACATTGCAGTTTGTTTGATTTGCATACTTTTTAAATTATGTTGGTCTTCTAAAAAAAACCTGCATGCAATATGTTTAGTATGTAAACTAGCATTAAAAAATGCACGTTTGAAGTAAATTAAATCAAAAAAGAAAAAATAAATTGACTGTTTTGTTTGGGTGAGCAAAAGTTTCTTCTTTTTCTGACAAATCAATATTTTAAAACCTATACAAGGAAATTTAAAAATGAAGGCAACTCTTTTTTGGTGAAGTGTCTTTAAAGTAGATTTTATGCTGAATGTGTTGGTGAAAGCCCAACAACTTTTTCTACTTGAAATTTTCTCATTATGGGATCATCCTTTACAGATACTTCAGAGTAATTTTGTCTCAGGTGGCCACCTAGCTGCTTCCTGGAGCCAACACCAAGAAATAGTCACCTCTGCAGAATGGCTCATCCAAGTCAAAGAAATTTGTATGTGAACTGTAGGGAAGGAGTTGCTCTCTGAAGTGTCTCTCTGTCTTCATCATGTTAGGTAGAATTTGGAAGTTCAGCTTTTAAGTTTTAGATGTCAGGAGTACTTCTCTTGAAGAACGAAGACTTAATGTTAGGATTTGTATTTCCTTACATAACTTTTAATTAAGGAAGTGAATCCTGGATTTGTGAGTAAAAGCTTTTATTTAGTTCATTTTTCCATCTCTCTTTGGGAGACCAAATTTGACAATTTTCATTCTACAATTCAAACAGCACTGGGAGAAGTTTCAGGTTTACAAAGTACAAAATTATGTATTAGATAACAATATGCTCCAATCACAGAATCACAGAAACATGGAATGGGTCAGGTTGGAAGGGACCACAGTGGGTCATCCTGTCCAACCTCCCTGCTCAAGCAGGGTCATCCTAGAGCACATTGCACCAATCAAACCCAAAGGCAAGTAAGTGGAAGTTACAAGAAATCTTTATCTTTATTTTATCCTTAAGTCAGCATTCTCTTGCAAGCAAAGAGCTGGCCAAAATCAAATGAAAATATAAATTCAAAAGAGAAACTACATATCTAGCTTAAATTTGCATATTAGCAAGATTTGTCATAAGGTAATATGAGTAAGAACATGTATTTACACTAATGACTTTTTGATCTCTTTCTTTAAATGTCATTACTGTATTTTAGCACTGGCCTAGGTAAAGCCCAGATCTAATTTGTTCAGAAGTCCAGTGTATTTTTAAAATTCTCAGTATTTATATTGCAATACAGATGTGTAGTGCAATTTTATATTGCACTATTCTAAAAAGTCCAAAGTATTTTTATAGGAATAACTCTGTGTTACAAAACTTACAAATGCTTTATAATGGTTTTTAAGCATAAAACAAAGGAAGAATAAGTCAAGCTGAATTAGCTGTTCTGATTTGGATAATGTCTGTTGTTTTATCACTGTTTTTTGTTTTATTTTGCCTGCCTTACAGATAGAAGATCCCTAATCACAGGCCCATTCTCCTAATACGTCTCTCCTGTATCTCGACAATTTCAGTCCTAACGATCCATGCCTTTATAATGCTAAAGGAAGGAAAACATCTTAGTGAAAGTGTAACTGTGTATGAAAAAAATGCTTTGTGCTTCCAAAATATACTGAATTACATAATTGAGAGCTTTTTCCCCTAGTATTTCAGAATTGAACTATAAAATGTTATTTATTGTAGGAGGGAAAAAAGGTTAGGTTAATAAGAGTTTTTCTGATTGAAAAAATATTCTTTTGAAGTTTCCTTTAAAAAGTGTTGATTTTAATATGAAGTTAAGATTAAAAATAAGTGAATATGTGTAAAAAAGAAAAAAAACTGCCACAAGAGACCACTTTATTAGGACATGAGCTTTTACTGATGCTAAATGAACATAAAGCTAATCTAATCTATTCTGTGCATAAATCTAATCACAATTCCATTCCAGTTTTAGTACAGTGGATGTGTTATCACCTCCATTATCAATTAAGGTCTTTACAGATATCTGGCCTCTTTGCAAAACTTACATGTAGGATATTTAAATCACATGTCCTTATTTCCTTGGACAGAGAAAGGGGTTTGATAAGAACAGGTTATATAGAAGCAAGTAGGTACTTCTGTACATGATGTATAGATATCTAGTAATGGGGGATAGTTAAAGAGTATTCCAAAGCTGTGGACCTACTTAGTTATCTGATTTGAGCTGCTCCTGAGAGTGACAGGTATTATAAAGGAAGAAAAAGTCTTTAGTTGACATCCTCATTTGCCCTTGCCTTTTATCAGAGCTTCCCTAGGGATAGCCACAACAAGCACACACCTCTCACCTGGTGAAAATAACTGAAATGTACTGCTCACATTTTTAATAAAGGAGAGAGAGGTTTTCAGGATATTTTATGCCACTGCCAAGGTGTTCTTAGAAACAAAAGTAGAGACTTCTGTAGTGATTTATTCAGGAGTTTTGCAAATATTATAAATACTAGGGATGAGAAGACTGAAGTTTGTAGAACAATGCAGTTCGTGACATCTCCCATCAAGGAGTTATGAAGATGGGAGGTAGAAGTGCCAAAACTTGTAGAAGTTTCCAGGACAATGTCTGTCCTATTTCATAAGGTGTGGATGGGATAGGGTCACCTACAGAAGCAGAAGGAGCCTCACAATTGAAAACTACCCACTCTAGAAAGCAGTTGTTGACAGTTTGATGACAGTTTGTTAACTAGGTTGCTCAGATCCTGCATGGAAACTCAGCACTTGGCTTGTTCAGTACAGGTGTAACTGAGTGGTTTGGCAAGGTCAGTCACGGCCTCTTCCCAAAGGAAGGGCAGTTTCCCAAGGTATTTTGGCTTTCTTCCCTTTGATTTACTTTATATGTATAGAAATTTGAAATTTCATGATAGCAAGGTTTGTCAAACGTCCTGTGGTCCTGTCTGGCTTGGATAGTTGTAAAGGGAAGTCATTCACCTCACCTGGGCAACAGGTCAATTAGCAGCAATAACAGCTTCAGAAAAATCTGTATTCACATTTTACTTCAAGGGTTCTAATTTAGACAGGAAAATAAAATTGTGTGACACATGCAAATATGTTCAGACTGAAAAAAAGAAAAAAGACCCCATATATAATAAAGGTGCTATTTAAATTCTAATTATTTTGTTTGACAAAGCAGATAATCATCTTCATTTGTGGCAGCTTCAGACCTGGAATGCAAAACCTGAGGTCCTTTATAGTGATAAACAAGATAGACAGGAACACTTCAGTTTTTGCTGCCTTGACTCTTTCATAGTTCTCCCATGTTTTCTGCATGCCATGTGTTCTCTAACTCAGACAAAGTAGGAAAGGTCATGAATTTCTCAACCTTTTGTTTTCTGAACCATTTACCCAAAGGTGTCAGTTGTGGTGGCAGGTATCTCAATGTGACAATCTGACTCACCAGACTGGGACTTTGTTATTTCACAAGCGCTCTAAGCAGCTGCAAATTGTTATGATTTTGTAGCTTTTTAGTGTTTGGTTACACATGACCCAGAATATTTTCAGCTAGTGACCTATAGAGAATTGACACCTCTCTCTTGGACTATGGTGGACATGTCTTCAGTCAAGTGAGAAATTGCAGTGTCCTCATGTGCAGTGGTCAGCCTAGATAAGCAATGCTGTGGCATCACCACTGAATGCTGTGAAACAGGATTTGATAGCCAAAGCAAGTACCTTACTAGTACCCAACCTAACAATTCTCAGCTTCCTATGATATTCTCATTATTGGAGCTCCAGGCATTCTGTTCATTTGGGAGTTAGAAGGGCAAATTTTCCTTTTGCATTAATTGGCATCTAATAACACAATAGTGCCTGAAGCAGCCTCTACTCAGGCATAACTACACAGGCTCAGAGGATCAGCTTCTTTTCCTCAGCTGCCTGCTCCTATAACATTAGCAAGAACTTAATGTTTGTTAAACACATATGGGTGTGCTCTTATACCCAGTCACACACCATGCTTTGTGATTGCTTTTTGCTTTGGCAAAAAGATAAAAAAAAGAGGTAGAAATCCTGACTAGCTTTAAAAAAACGCAACCCAATCAAATCAATAAAATGAGAAACAGAAAGATAACAGCAAGGAAGAAATCTGGTTCAGTGCTACAGTCAGAGCAACAATTCTGCCTCTGTGCTCAACTAAAGCAATGGACCCTGTATGTTTGTTATTAAATGCATAATGTTTCATGGCTACACTTCAGATTTAAAATTGGCATTACACAAAATGGGGTTTGGTTTTAAAACAAATACAGGTATGAAGATGCAAAATAAATATAAGCTTTAGCATGGTAAATCAGTGTCCGGGAGTATACTTTCTGTTCAGCTGTGAGGTCTGCCCTTGCCTCCTGGGGCACAACCAGCCTCATCTCAAGCATCCCGGCATCCCAAGCCAGGGCCAACCACATAGGTACTTTCCATTTATCCTGCTTTTTCAAAGGAAAGAAATATAATAGTTTTGACAGGAACTGTTCTGTGCCTGCTGATTAGAGAGTGGTCCTGGACCTGTTTGATTTACCAGTATAGATATATATTTCTTTATGTACATACATTAAAATTTTCCATGCACGGGTGGGGCTTGGTGCAGGACTTGTATTTTAGTAAAGACTGATATAGCTTTGTAGCAAATACAAGATCATAGTTGTGCTGATGCTGAAGGGGTGATCTAAATACAGTATGTCAATCTGTGGTTTTCTTCTGACACTTTGGAGTCTCAGAGACTCTAATTCATGTGTGAGTTTAGAGATGTCCATGGTAGGTAATACTGTAGGTAACACATGTAGGAAAAAAAGCCATTGTAAGTCTTGTTTTATTTCACTCGGCACTCTGGAAAAAAAAACACATCCCAGGGAACATCTGAAGGATTCATAGTGAGTTTCAGTCTACTGACTACAAAAGCCTTTCCTAACCAGTTTTCATGTATCCCATAGAAATATTTCCTAGGTACTGAAAAGTAATGTTTTGGCATGTTTCCATTTGCTTCCACAAATTTTCAACCAATTTTAATTTTTTGGAGAAAGTTAATAATTTTTGCCTAAATGTACCTTGTTTTTAAAAAGATTGCATATTACCGAACAGAAGAAGAACTATGATTTTTTTGTGTAAATCAAAGGGTATTTATGAGTATTAATCTCACTCTGGGCAGCTTGGAGAGGACATGGTCTACATGGCAAATGGCATCCGTCTCAGGGCATTTCTCAATTTTTCGTGCACTCAGAGCAAGCAAAAGTACTTCAGGACTTTATAAGACCCCATCCTTTGTTTTGGAAAAGCATATTGTGACACAGATCAGTTTTGCTGAACAAAAAGATCGGTTATGAATGTGATTGATGCCCCTAATTTGGCTAATGCTTGGTTTATTCCAGGATAATGTTTACACAAATTATAATAACTTTCTTGCATCTGTTGCTTACTTCCTTTGAGGATCTTTTGCTTCCCTCTGTTGCAACAGTAATTGGGACTAAATCAGCAGGAAGGAAATATACTCCCTGGTTTAGCTAAGACTATAATGTTTGTTTAAGTTAGTGATGCGTGAGTGGTTTGCTAAAGATTAATTTTAAAGGTCACTTCCTACTTGGAAAGGAGCCTGTAATAAGCTTTTCTTCAAGTGAAGAGAGCTTTTTCTTCAAAATTCTTATTCTGGGTGGTCTGCTTTATTCCCAGCTCCCACAGAAGCCAATGGGAAGGGATGTTCCATTGTCACCTAGGGACACTTCTGGCTCTTTGTGAAAACAAAGGATATATTTCAAGGAGAGGAGGTGGGAATGGAAATACCGTACAGTTCATACATATATAAAAAGGGGTGTCTTTACCAGTCTTGCTAGTGTAAGAATAAAAAATCTAGAGCCTTTAATTATATACAATCAGAAGGAATTAAATAAAGCTTTGAGAAAATGGATGAACTGGATTAGCTAACTCCCAAGTATTTCTCATATTTTATGTGGCGCATAGCAGGAGGCTTCTGGCAGGTGTTTGTATCTCACACTCATTGTGGAAAATGTTACTTCCTCCAACTAGCATTTGTATTTGTTTGGTAAGGAATGGGCCTCACAGGAATGTACAGCATACATTCATTGCAAAAAGGAGGGAATGAGTTTCTAACATACTCAATTTGTGGAAAAAAAAAATCTTCTCAAGGGCGTGGACAGAAATTCTTTGAGTTAGTTTTTGAAAGAGTCGGAGCTGTTGAATGACCTTTAATCAAATGTAAATTCTGAGCTTCAGATCTACTCTTTAGAAAAAGTGTTGATGTATTTAGGGCAGGTAGATCACAGTGACCCTGAAACTGTTGCATCATATATCTGTAGCACAAAAGGGGAACAAAAAAGATCCAAACCTTTGGTTTGCGGCAAAAAATGGCATTCCAGCAGGTATTAAGCACATGACAATTGGAGAGGCATTTGTAGGAGGCAAAAAATTCCAAATCGAGAGCAATCTGTGGTCTCCTGCTCCCATCCAGGCAACTACTGTCAGCACCATCAAGATATAGATTTTCAACACTCTTCTTCAGGACAAAATTACAACCTTCAAGTATTACGAAAATTTCTGCAAAAGATGGATTGTCCATGGGTGTTTCCAAAGAAAATGTTGCTACTGGCCTCTTTGAACATTAAATTAAGAATCAAATCTGCATTTTCCTGCATTCAAAAATTAGTGTCAGAATGTTTTCTTGAATACCTTGCCCTTAGTTATTGAACAGTTGCAGTTCCATATCTTTACAGGAAGTCAAAATTCATATTCTTGCTGCCAGAATTGGAAAGACCTGACAAATATTAATGTCAGGATACAATTTGTCCATGTATCATCTTCATGATATTTTCTGCAACATTACAGGACTTAAATCATCCAGTCTGCACACTGTATTTAAAATGCTGGATATTGTGAGTACTTCCTTCTCTTCAATGGTAGTTTCTATATTTCCCCTTCCAATGGATTGACAATTGTGTGGTTCTTTCATAGATGTTGAGCATTTAACTCTCTCCGAGCACGGTACAGGGTATTTTCCTCCCTCTGTCAGAGCAGATAATTGCTGGTAATGACTTTTTTTTCAGTTGTGAATCTGAACTTTTCAATATCTAAGCCCATTTCAGACCTGGCTCTGAATACTCTTTGAAATTAGGATTCAAATTATTTATCTGTTTCTCAAAGTATTATCTTGGCATGCAGTATTTTTTACTGTCTAAAAGGCTTGAATCCAACCTGACCTTTGAACCAAGGCCATTGTGCTTGCACAACTTTGTACTTGCAATAGTAGTTATGGACACAGTGACAGAGCTGTTGCAATAGAGAAGCCTTAAGTCTGCAAATATGTCCATTTACCCAAATCACTGAGTGTTTGTGCTGTGGATTATGTAGTAAAAGTGTTTATGTGTCTTCTATTGGCATGGGGTAGCTTTTTCAAGTCCCCACATCTTTACTTGACCAATGGAATTATAGAATTTGTATTCTCAATTGAAATTCACACAGTTTTTGTCACAAGTATATGACGGACGATTTTACTGGTGGTCATAGCACTATAAAATGGAATGAAACACATATAAAATCTCTGTCCAAGCAATGTTAGTAATATAAAGTATGTAAAGCATATTGCTAACAAAAACGTATAGTATAGTGCTATAAATAAGTATATATATAAAGTACAGTGCTAGCACATATATCACCAGGATGTTTAATTAACCCCAAACTGATTGCCTTAAGAGTAAGTGGGTTTATATGCTGGAGATGCCAGAGCAATTCCCTTGCAAAGACCCAATTAGATGAGTAACATATACAAAGCCTCCAGTGCTGTGACAGCCTCTGAGAATCTAGTGTTTTGTTAAACGACAGGAGAAGTTTTATATCAAATTCTTCTATTTCCCATAATACATTTGAATTCTGTCAGGGAGGTATTTCACCCAGGGTTGTAGCTGAGCCCCTGAAGGAGGTAACTTGCACAGAAAAACACAGTCATGGGCAGAAGGGCTTGCTGAAAAAACAGGGAACTGCATCATAATCTCGCACCTGCACAGCACTTGGCACCAGCCCAAACCTCTGCATATGACAGTAATTCACTATTTCCTCTTGTCCTTCCTGCCCCAGAACCCTTAATCCCAACTATTCGCATTCATCAGGCAGGAGATTATTCCTAGCCTGCATAGCAAATAAAACATAAATAAAGCTCACAAACAACTAAAGCTGACTATGAAAGTAGTTGTCTAAGCCTTTTCACCATTTATTACACAATAAGAGGATTTTACATCAGTGGTTCACTGCATTTTGTAAGCTGTTATTATTCCTCCCTACAAATCTTGTACCTAAGAACCTCTCTTCCCCAGACAGATACAATGCATGCTCAAACATGACAAGATACAATTATTAGCAAGGGAAATTTACTGTCTCTGACTTAAAACAGTTGAAAGTTATGGAAAAATATGGAACTAAAATGCTCTTTTAGCCAAGGTTGTTGTTTCAGTTTTTTTAAAGTGTAGCACACAAAAATTATTTGACTACATTTGAAAAAATTGTATATGGTATGTGTATGATTATTCTCTCAGACTAAATTTAAAATTTGTCGTGAAGAGATTTTTGTTTTCTAACTCAAACTCAGCAAATAGTCTAAAGCAGTAAGTTTAAGAAATTTTTTTTACAGGAACACCCCATTCTGCAAGAAAAAAACCAACCGCCTACTCTACTAGTTCATTTTCACCTAATTTTTAGAAATCAATGTAAGAGAGGTGAATGTTAACCCTGCCAGGGGAACGTGATAGGGACATGCAAGGACCTGTCATTCACTGTCAATTAAATCCCCCCCATTAAATGCTAGATTTTCAGTTAGAGGAAATGCTGAGCCATAATAAACAGCAAACATCCAAAATAAGAGAAAGAATACATTTTATTCTGACATCTCAAAATTTAGACAAGTGAAAAACATATTCAATTATAAAGATCAGCCATCTTTTTTCCCTGCAGCCTCATGTCTTCCTTGCACTGTGACAGGTTCCCTATTAGAGATATAAACTTCTGTGACAAAATCTGAACTTGAATAATGAATAATTATGAAGTATCAATTCTTGTTGCCCAGGCTGACTACTTTTCAGGGTAATAGTTTTTTTATATCATGACCTGCGAATATATTTATGTCTTTGCATAGAGGGCAAGTTCCAGCAAAGACAAAAAACTCTTCCACTCCCCTAAGTGGTCTGACAGGACTAAGAACATGTCCATATTTGACAAAGCCTTGAGCCAAAGATCCTGGTGAGACATAATTGCGCTAAACATTTTTGACTACTAGATTTTAAAAAAAATTTTGAATTTATTTATTCTTCTAATCAACAATCCTCTGTCTGCAACCCCCTTAGTCTGTCATTGTCAGGGTACATAAACATCTACCTATTGTTCTTTCAGTGGTATTGCCATGGTGCATCTGTGCAGGGATCCTCTGTTTTCATCTGATATGAGTCAGATGCCATTAGCTCAACGAGAAAGGATCTTGACAGCTTGCTGCTTCCCGAAGGGGCTGTGCACAGTGATGGGAGAAGCCTACAGCCAGACTGTGCAGGGGAGAGAAGTGATGTTATTCATCTCATGCACCTGTGGGCATGAAAGGGATTGCCTTGGACTGCCCTTAAGACTGGATTTTTCCACCAGAATGTAGGGTATTGTGTCAATTTAATTTCCTTATATGAATTTTGGAGGATAATATAAATCTGTTTTTCTGCATTCAAGTTTTAATAAAAACAAGAAAGGGCTATGGAGTTTGAGAAGATTATTAGAAGCATAAGAATAAAAAAAGAACTGATGTTCCCTCAGCTCCACCGCAGCGTAAGTGAAGAAAATCGTTAATATCAGAGTTCAAAATACAGAACATACAAGCTCTGCAGGGTTTGCTCAGCTGACAGCAAGAACAGCCTGAGTGTGTTTGTTAGAGGGAGAGGCAGTCTGCCACGGGAGATTAGCTTGTCAGCAGTGAGCAGGCTATAGCCAAACAGTACAACATTTCCCTTCTCAATGACCAGAAGAAAAGGATCCAGAGTGAGGGCAGCTGTGGCCACAATCCTGCAGAAGTTGGTGCTGTGGGTCAGACTTCCCATGGCTGCAGGACACCGACTGCAGCAGGGCTGCCATAAATGGGGGATTGCAGCTTGCTGCTCTGGCACGTCTGTCTGCTGAAAGTAATTTTTTTTCAAAGACATGCTATAAACATCCATTGTTCAGTGTCTGCTTGTCAGTATTATAGTCCCACTTCAGAAAAAAAGACAGGATACATGCTGTACGTATGCCAGTTCCACACCACATTTCTTCAACTCTTTAATCAAAGCCCTGTTACCGAAGTCAGTGAAATCAGCCTTTTTTTGTACCATTTGCTTAAAGTTTTTTCTGCTCATTTTTCATTTAAGCAAAAGTTGAAATTTTTGCACTGCCATTGCAGAAAACATGTTTTGTACCCAGAGATCCAGGACTTCAGCGACTTTTCTCTCTTATCTCACAAAACCTGACCCTACAGTAATGCTTCAAGGAGTGTTCCAGAGAGACACCAAAACATGGGAGAGCTGGACTCTGAGCAGTCTGCACCCTATGGCCTTTTCCTAAAGCTAACATACAAAAAGGGCAGGGTTAACCATGGGCATTTCTCAGTTTGGAAAAATAAAATTTTTCCGTTTGGAAACTACATAGTGTTAGAAGCAAGAAATGTAGAGTGGAAATAAATGTGGCCTCTACCTTTGGAATTTAAGCTAAGAGATCTGAGCTGGAGCTGGGTCTATAGAGTCCCAGAGATTTTACAGCTAAAACCTAAAAGAGTCAAACCATATTTTGTCCAGCCCTACAGTTTTATTTTCATAGTACAGTAGCTACCATGATTTATACCATTCATCTCATAAATCATGGATTTTATGATGATTCATAACCACTGGAAGCAGGATTAAAGTCTTTTTGATAAGTGAATTAATTCTGTAGGTTGCTAGGAATTTCTGGTATAAGATGCTTGAATCTGTCCTTTTGTTGACTGTGAATTGGTATTTAGAAATCAGTGTGTGCATGCAAAAAATCTCAAATGAGGTCTTCGTGGTTATAATGGTGACCCTGGCTATGTTATAGCTAGAGTCAAGTGTGTGTTTCCATCATGAAGTGTGTTTTTCTTGTGTATATATTTTGCCACAAAAATGCACTCTTGAGTGCTTCTAAACACTCTAGAGTGTTTCTAAATAATAATAGAAAATTATAATATTTCTAAACCTTAGAATTAGAAAAGGGTTTTTAGGAATGAATTTTTTGACGGAAGTTTTATGTTGTTCTGTACAGTTTATGCATAAAAGGTATAAAATTCAAAGTTTGTTGTTTAAGATGCTTTTTCACTCTTGAATAGCTAAAAATGTGTCCAATCTGAAATATTTATAGCGCCACATGGACTAATCCATTAGGCATTTTTGAACCAAAATATAAACACAATGAAATAATTAGACTTAAAAATATGCTTTTTTTCCCCCCTCCATTCTGTTAAGGCTCATAATCTGGACAAATTTGGTTCATATTTTAGCATTACTGATACATTCCTGTTGACGTTTGTGCATCCATACAGTGAGAACTTGTCCCCAGGGATATGTTTACGCTGCAGCCAAATGTTTAACCACAGAATTTATAGAGTTTAAACTTTTTAGCCAAGGGAATAATTCCTGTTCAGTTGTAGCAGTGCAGACCTCAGCTCATGTTAATCTTAAAAACATGTATATAGAGATATCTTTGTCATAGCCTATGAAAAGCTCAGTGCAACAGCCAGACATCCTGTTCCTCACACTTGCTAGGGTGAATATAGACCAGATGAGTCTACAAGTGCTGTACCCAACACTTTGATGGAAATGACCATGTAACTCTGTTAACAAACACCTCAAGATACACTTTAAGGAATAATTTTATGCAGGGTATTGCTCAGCTATTTCTGGACATGACTAAATTTTGTAATTGTGATGTGAGGCATGACTGATAAGTTGTATAAATTTGAGGGTATGGAGGAGTTGCTACTCAGCCATAAATATGTTTTTCCAAATATGCATTTGTCTATGGTATGAACAATTTGAATATTAAGGCATTCTTTTTTAAAATTGTAATTTTCATATTATACTTTTGAAAGTCACTTTGGAAACTTGGGAAAAGTACTATGAGCCAAAGGTTTATAATTATGGTACAGACAGTTATAACTGTAATTATAGTGAATGGAAATGGTAATGAAAATCTTCCTATTTTGCTAGTACATATCCAAATATACTGAAAATGCCATCTTCTACTTCAAAGAGGTTATAATTCAAATAATGTCAACCTTATTATCCATTGTCATGTATTCTTTATGGTCAAGCAATGTTTTAAAAAAGTATTGTTCTGTGAGAGCACCTCATGCTGTCTTTCTGTATCCATAATATACATAAATGTGTGTGGACAGTAGAAAGGGGTTTTGTATAAACGTATGAAGTCCTTTCAAATAGAGGGTCAATTAAAAGACGTTTTCACTACTCCCTTTACCCATTTTTATTTGATAGAACAAGGACTGCTTTCTAGGCTTGAGAAGGGTCATCAGACACCCTTTTGTCTGAAACAGGGATAACCTGAAGTTGTATCCATTTCTGTGAGCCTCCTCTAATCACACCTAGGTAAAGGCAATCACTGTTTAAGAGAGCTTGGCAAGTGACTGTGAGGTGGCTCACTGGCCATTTAGGGCTCATTGGCTTCCACCAACACAGGCAAATGTTGAGAGCCTTTCATGAAACCAGCATACTGATGAATTTAACACACTAACCGCTTAATATTTCAGCACCCATATTTCCAGTTTCAACAGCATTTATTTAACTTTTCCTGGTTGTTCCCTGACAGTTGTAAGAGTTTTGCCTGTCACCTGCTACTGTTTTTATTTCCATATGGATTTAAGAGATGGCAGGGAGAGAAGACAAGCTCTTCAGTCAAAGTTTGAAATCTCAGATTCAGAAACTCCACTTTAGAAATTCATAAACATTTACATTACAGATTGTTTCACATTGCAGGTGATGAAGAGCTGCTTGACTCAGGGAAAGTCTTGGCAGGGCTAACATATTAAGTTTGTAAGAGCAGAGTTTATTGCTTTTTTTTCCAGACAATGTTATTTTCTAAACTCATGGGACCTCATTTTCAAATAGCTGCCAAAATCTGAGTATGATACAAATTGAATTCTGCCTTTGGTGGGGTCTAAATGAAGATGTAGCCATTGCAACTTTTACCCATTCCTAGAAATATTACGTATTCATTTAATATGTCTGTGTGTCTTGGAGAGAGCATCTTACTTCTGAAATCAGACCACTGATACTTGGCACACATGTGTGAGAACCTGGGCCAGATTATACCATTACCAGTTATTATCTAATGTACTCAGTGAGGGAAATAAGTAACAGATTAGGAAAACTTAAGCTTTCTAATTCTTTCTGTTTTTATAGTCAATTTTCTCATCCCATATTCTAGGCTAATGCTGAGAATTAGCACAGCCAACATACATTTGTCTGTGAGAATAAGCAACAATTATGGAACAGATGGATTTATTTAGAAAACTTATCTGTGTCCTATGGAGTAAAATACAAGTAAAAGCCTCTAAGACAAGAGAAAGTCTAGGATGGGGAAGAAGGGGAAGGAGGAGAAGGGAAGAGTATAAGTATTTCTTGGCTGATGTGCCAATGTTGACACTTTTTTTCCATAAAAAGTGCCTAGCTACTTCTTTATGCCCTGTGCATTCAAATTGGCTCAGTATAATACAGTGACTTGCTAGAAATGCTAACGTACCTGCCTTTTCCAATGTAAACTGTGATAGGGGTGACTCTTTTCCCTCGATGTCTTAATGTTAATTCAACAGTAAGACATTATTCACAAGGAAATTCCTCCTGGTCTATAATTGAAAGGTGTTGTTAACTGAGTGGTCTAGCCTTTTAATGAATATTTGTCTTGGTTACACTGCACTAGGGGAAAAGAAAGAATTCAGATCTAAGAAGCATGTAAGGTGCACCAAAAGTGCGAAGTTAAACACAAGAACACTGCAGAAATTGCTTTCTACTTGAGAAAGTGTTATAATATTTCAAAACATATTCTCGTATAAAACCAACTTGCAATTCCAAAACACTTAATAGTCTGGACTTCCATTATTTTATGTCTCAATGTGATTTTTTTTGTGTTTGTGCAACTTCCTTCATCTGAGAATGTGTGATAATTGACACAAGCTAATAGGAAAGGAAAAAGAAGGAGGAAAAACAACCCCAAACTTTTCTTCTGATGCTCTTCCCATTAGGACTTTGCTAATTTCTTTTCCAACATGCTGTACACAAATGGACAAGCAAAGCTTTGCAGACAGTGTCACTACCTCCAATTAAAGATAAAATTTATTAATTTTGGTTGTAAATATACTTTGTAAGACATCTGAGTTACACTGAGGAGGAGGAGCTCAAATTGCAACAACCATTTATGCAGAATGCAAAAGTTTTTCTCCACAGCAGCATCAGGGATACAGCATAAAAATCTGAGTTCTTTTATAGTCAGTGAAAGCATGGAAGAATAGCTTGTGTCTATAACAGGTAAAAAATTTGGTTACCATATATACAAATAATTGGACAGGTAATTTAACTAAGACTCTGTATTAAGAGCCTCTGTAAGGCTCTTGTATACTCTTTAAACACTGAAAATCCAAATCCATTTGTCGTGCCTGAGCTCACTAATGGCCCATGCTCAGATTCACACTTGGCTGTATAATTTCTGAACTGAACATCAAATCAACTTGCTCTGAAAAAAAAAATAAAATCTGATAATTAAGGCCAGAAGTAGTGTATCACAGACTGTCGGCAGACATCTATCACAAACTAGAAAACTTTGAAAAACTGATATTTCTTTTTATTGTTGTTCTTTACAGATTAGCATGAACATGTTTGCAGTCTCCCAGACTGAATAAATACTAGTCAATTCTGAAAACTATCAATGTCAAAATAATCCACCATTTATCACATAATGAAAAGGATCCACAAAAGGGTCAGGCACAAAGGGTTATAGTGAATGAGGTGACATCACACTGGTGACCTGTCACTACTGGGGTCCCACAAGGCTCCATCCTCAGTCCTGTGCTCTTCAACATCTTCATAAATGACTTGGAGGCAGGACTGGAAGAGACACTAAGCAAGTTCACAGATGATACAAAACTGGGAGGAGCTGCTGACTCCCTCCAGGGCAGAGAGGCCCCTGGAGAGACCTCCACAAATCAGAGGGCTGGGCAAACACCAACCACATGAAGTTCAACAAGCAAAAGTGCNTTTTGGGTGCCACAATGTAAGAAAGACATTAAACTATTGGAGAGTGTCCAAAGGAGGGCAGTGAGGATTGTGAAGGGCCTTGAGGGGAAGCTGTGTGAGGAGCAGCTGAGGGCACTTGTTCTGTTCAGCCTGGAGAAGAGGAGACTGAGGGGAGACCTCACTGCAGTTACAACTTCCTCATGAGGGGAAGAGGAGGGACAGGCACTGATCTCTTCTCTGTGGTGACCAGTGACAGGACCCAAGGGAATGGCCTGAAGCTGTGTCAGGGGAGGTTTAGGTTGGATATAAGAGAAAGGTTACCAACTCAGAGGGTAGCTGGGCACTGGAACAGGCTCCCCAGGGAAGTGGTCACAGCACCAACCCTGGCAGAGTTCAAGAAGCATGTGGACAATGGTCTCAGGCACATGCTGTGACTCTTGGGGATGGTGCTGTGCAGGGCCAGGAGGTGGACGTTGATGATTCCTGTGGGTGCCTTCCAACTCAGCTTATTCTGTGATTCTGTGAAAAAAGCTACTTTTTCCGGGTGGAGCTGAGAAGGCTGCCAGTTGTTGACAGATATTCCAATGTAATTTACCAAAGCAGGCTACTGAGACCTGCTGCCTGATGCATTGCTGTGTTTGGCTGAAGATCAGACCTGCACATTAGCCAGTGTGACCCCCTTATGTGGCAGAGCAAGGACTTTTTGTACACATTGAAACAGAAGTGCTAGGAAAGAAAGTGGGTTTACAATCCTGTTTTCCTTTTGATTTGTTTAAAGGTCGGTTGGGGTTTTTTTGTTGTTTTGTTTGTTGGTCTGTTTGTGGTTTTTTTTTAATGTGGGGGAAGTTTAATCTTCTACCACTTCTAACAGTGACTTTATAGCAAAGTCTGCCTCAGGAAATTGTCTGACAGCAACACTGGGTTGGAACTCTTGTGGGTTAGCAGCCCACTTTCTGTAGTTTTATTGTCAAGTTTGTGATCTTATTGGCTCGCTTTGTGGTAAGTGTTGCTTCTATTCATTTAAATGAATTTTTTTGCAGCATTTCCTTCGGGGGCTACAGTCTGTATTGAGAGTATGGAAACTATTTCCCCAGATGGAGCCAATGAATGTTCTGAGGCCTAATAATATATGTATCCTCTTGCAATTCACAGCAGATTCCAGTAAACACTGGCCTTCATCTAAATGCTTGAATACACCACTTTCCAGAGCTCTTGGCAAGAATGACGTGGGTGTGAGGAGAGCACATCCATATCTTGTCATTTATCTGTGCAGGAGGAATCTCTGCTGGTTTTCTGAACCTTACTTGACCACTGACCACACCAGACAGTTTTGTATTTAGCTCTGCCAGAGAGCTACGAAGATGAAACATTCATTTTTCATCTGCCTTTTTTTCCTTTTTTCGCAAGCGAGATCCAAAACCTACTTCAGCTGCTGGCTCATAATCTCACTCTTTGCACTTTATATTTGGGCCTTCTGACAGCAGTAGCAGATACAGACGAGTGACATGGTTTAGATAACATCACACTGCAATTCTAGCTCTGACTTGCTGACCTTCAGGCGACCCAGCATGTCCTTTGGTTCTGGTATGCTGTGAGCAAACAATTTGCAGTGACTACAATTCATAAATATTTTTATAATTCATAAAAAAAAAAAAAGAAAATAGAAAGCCAGAATATTTCATTATCAAGCTCTTAAAATCTCCAAGAATTCTCTTGTAAACATACTAAACGGCATTTTAAGTAGTGATAAAGTGTGTGTCCAAAAGGGTTTATCCTTAGGTTCAAACTTTGGGTTGTTCAGGTGGTCAGTTTGCCTTTTGCTAATCATCCTCTGTTGGTTAATTACACAGCTATAGATTGACTTTTTTGTCATATATGATTTGTATATATGGTAATCAAAACATAAGATATGTTTATCAAGCTGGTACATAGGTGCAACTGCTAAAACAAATTTACTATGACTTGGTAAGCAATGTATGCTACCCTGTGCAAATCCCTCTCTGCTGAGAACCTGAGACTGTTTTTCTGCTGGAAAAGTAAATAATTTCTGCTTTCAGACAAGTGCCTTTGGCTTATGCTTAAATTTGTCATTATGATAGGCCATGTATCTTCAATGAACTTGGTAGACTCCTTTTTTTCTATATACTTTGCCTTTGGCAGAGAGCTAGACATGCAAACCTTCTCCCTACTTGTAGCTTTCCACACAGCTTTGTGACAACTCTTGAACCTTCTGTTTTACTCTCATATGCAGTAACGTGGAGTGTAAATGAGGGTAAAGCTTGTGTTGCATGTTAGTCAGCTTGCAAGGATTAGGAAGTAGTAGGATATAGTAGTAAACCAACTGGAAGATAATTAATTGGCTGTATATGGATGTATGGTCCATTCCTTCGTTGCACAGAGGAAAGTAAAAAGAGCAGATTAAAGTTTAACATAAGAAGACTTATTTCATTATGTCATGTTAACTTTTGTAAGGTGGTGCCATTTCTGTCATGACTCCTTTCATTATCCTAAAATGAAATACTTGAGTGTAATATAAAGCAATACAGTGTTACAATACAGTTGCACCAAAATAAATGTCTCTTCACATTCAATTTAGATATAACTCGGTTGCTTTCAACTACATTATCATAAGTGTAGTGCTAACTCCTTATTTGTCTTCCTGCTCTGGTCTTCAGTGGAATGAGTTCCTGTACTTAATGGCTTTACAAGTTTGTGATATTTATTCAGCGTGTTTGCTAAGCAATGAGCACTTAGCATTTGTCATCTGGCATCTTTCATTTTCTTTCCCCAAAACACTTTAAAAAGGCTGCATTTTTTTGGGGGGGGAAGGGAAAAAAAAGTACCTTGGCATATTCTGTGTACTTTCAGATATACTATGCATTTAGTCAAACAAGCTCTTGTAAATCTGCCCTGTTGCAACAAAAGAATAGTTCTTCTCCACTGTCTTCAGCCACCATAGCAAGTAGAAATATTATTGAATAAAATCAGAATAACAGGTGAATCAATATCGTCACTCCTGCTTTCCAAAAGCCTTCAGAGCAATGTATAAAGTTTGGTTTAAAGCAATACCTGGTACCTGCACACTAACAAGGTGGAGACTGTTCTAGAGGGACATCTGTTTCTGTTTATAAAATATCCATGCTGATTAACCATGGTTAATGGTCCAAAGTCTGAGCTCCCATGAGACATTTCATTTACGCTGCAACACCTGGCTCTTAGCAACGCTGCTCATTAATTTTATTGTGTGGAAGCTGACTTACACTTTAGAGGACTATGGACACAGCATAATTTACTGCTTAGGAAAATATTGAAGGAAGAGGGAGAAGTTAAGTATTTATGATTGTCTTATGTAGGAAACAGGTAAACGTACAAATGTACCTTTAGAGGTCCATAAAAATACAGTTTTGCTACAGCCATTGTTGTGTAGCTGAGCCCCTTGGTACAAATACATGAAAAAAATTCTATTTGTTTATATTGATGAAAATTCAGAGTCTACATTTATGCACTTCAGAATGCTATGTCCCTTGATCACATTTGGAACAGGATGATGAGATCACTGAGGGTATTTTTGTAATTCTGAGTCGAGTTCTATTGGCTTCATAGTGGGAGGTACAATTCCCTTTACGAGTCTCTGTTTTCTGGGGTCCAGATGTTCTGTTCTTTAACCATGAATGAAGCACAGGGTCAAAGTCTACATCCTGATCGCTGTTAATGCTACCATGGATTTTGGCTCCTAGATAAGATTCCTGGATGAAGAAAGTGTACTTCTGATTTTGCTTCATTACTCTTAGTGTCTTGAGACTATCAACAAAAGTGCTCCATATATCTTTATGAATTAAGACAGTAGAATGCAGAAGAATGCACCACGTTGCACAGACGACTTTCAGTTTTATAAAATAGTGTACAACTTGGGAATTCAAAGAATTCAGTCTTGTTCTGCTGATCATGGGCTAAATGTACTGTCTTTTTATTTTCTTTCAATTTTCTTCCTTCATTACTTACCAAAACTGTTCATGACCAGTAAAGCTTACCAGCTTTTCCAGGCATTTTTTTCACTTCTCTCAGTTCCTTATTGCATTTCTTATTCTATGAGCATTGCTTTTGTGGTTCAAATACTTGAAATGATTGAAATGACAGAAGTCTGACTCTAAAATGCTATATGGCAGCATATAGCATCTCTAGACCGCACTAATACAATATAATTAATATAACACAATACAATGTAATAATGATAGAAACATCATTACCTTAATTCATTCAAGATTAAAAATAAATGTAGTTATGTTGAACTTTACAGTGATCAATTCTAATCAATTATGCTTGCACTCCTACTTCCCTCTTCTTTGGATACACTGTGCTGTAAAGTTTTGGAATTCGTGATGAATTCATATGGATTAATTTTTTCAAGAGTCTCGTCTCACAAAAAGGTTTCTTACTTCTAGATTAAGGTAACTATAGACCTGAGTTTCCCATGCTTCCATCTAAAAACCCTTCTTTGGAATCTTTATTTAATTTTTCTGAAGGTGCCCAAGATTAGTTTTGGCCTCTTGGTAAACCTTTCTGTAATTCTCAGTAATTACAATTGTGAGTACCACTTGTAGACACTGAGCCTAGGAATAGCATGCATGTGCGCTAAATAATGCACATCCTTTTTTAAAGTAGTAATTAGAATCTGCAGGATGCTTGAATAAACTTTATAATGTGCAAGACAATGAAGGTATATTTCAACGTGAAAAAAACAAATGCTTCTGAAAGCATCCTATTGTATAATTTATAGTCAAATTATACCTGTCAGCTTTGAAATATAGAACATTTAAAGTGAGACAGCATTCTGTTAAGTATTAAGTATGTAACTTTTACCATTTTAAACTTTGCTTTTTTCATCTGCCTCGGCTTCTATTGCGATATATGTCTCCTGTAAAGAAACAATAGTTGATTAATAAATTTTCCACAAGTTAGAAGGATTTTAATGAGAAGAAATCAGAGGAATTTATTCAAGTCCTTGGTTTTAAAAGAGAAATATTACTTGGAAAAAAAATGTCTGATGAGGCTAATGGTTTTACAAAATGGAGTTGAACACTTCAAGTGAATTTTGTCCTGAACTGCTTTTCACCTCTCCCTGAAAGCTGTTCTGTGGTCAAACAACATTTTATCTGCATATTTCATAACTGGTCTGTCTGTACTTTTCACCACTTTCTTACACTTTGATCTGATAACTCCAGGAGCAGTCTGGTTTTCTGGGGTTACGGTCTTCCAGCTGCACTTTGGCAGTGGGGAGTCAGCACTGTTTCTTGACTTATCAGCCATTTATTTTACTTAAACCCAACCGAAATGCATACCAGTGAGAAGGTGTTCAGTTGATGATGCAAGTTTAGAACGAAAGTAAATAATGCTGTTCTTAATCAGGTGGCTGCAAACATAAACAATAGCAAAAAGAAAGATACTTGCTTGACTTTAGTTTAAAGGTTGAGATAATCTGTATCCCTCAACATCCTATTAACTGCAACAGAAAACATCTTCATTATCTTGAGTTTGTACAAAGACCAGCTAGTTTTCACGGATACACACAAAACGGGTCCCACTCTAATATCCTATTTTATACTAATTCATTTCAGTTTGATTTACATGATTAAAACATCCCACATAAAATACAGGTTCCTTATGAACTCTTAAATAGAAGTCTCACTTTCTTCAGTTTGTTTGAAGTTATTCACAGAGGTCAGACCCCTGAACAATTGCAGTTTTCTATGTTGCTAATTATGTTCTACTTTGGCTGAGAAAAGTACAGTCCTTCCAGTTCTCAATTTCTTTTGTTCAGTACTTCCATGAGACCATTTCCTTTGAAATGCACAAAAGTAGAATAAATTTCATCCACAACAACCTGCTGAAACATTCAGAATAGCCAGGTTTTTTTTTTTTTTTTTGGGTTTTTTTTAGGGTTTACAGCATGGAAAGTGGATAGAATGATCTGGCTTGTGTATTCCTTCATCCTCGAACATCACAGTACACAGTATCTGTCGAAAGTATTGAATCATGAGAAAGTCTGAAACACAATTAGCAGTGAAAACCTGCTATTGCTAATACAAAATGCACGTTCTATAGAGTTCACATGTTTTTTAGTAGTATTTTGGCCACTTTGGTTACACTCCATGTTAGCTCACTTGCTAAAACTTGCTAAAACAGAACTTCTAGCAATCACCCTTTGAGTGCTCCACAGTGCCTACAAACTGGTGAGTTCTGCCTCACAAACTCTAAACATGATGAAATAAAGACTGAGCATCTGGGAATCTCAATTAGAACAAAAAGAATGTCCAAGAAAAATGAGGATAGGGTCACTGAAACATAAATTACATTTCTTTAAAAAGTTGTTAATTCTGTTGACATGTATCTTTTACCCCAAATCCTGGCATTTAAAGATAGAAATATTAGGAGTTCAAGAAGAACATGGAAGAGCTAAGGTAAAATCTACATTTTTGTCTTCTTTGTGGATATGCTCATTTTCATTATGTGAACTCGTACAGTATATCTTTTATGTGTAAGAACTGTGAAAAAAGTCAATAGCAGTTTTTTTACCTGCTGTCTGGGGGTGTTCTCATTTTTATTTGTTTCTCCATTGGCTAAAATCACATTCTTGGATATCTGCCTCATTTTGATAAAAGATCAGTGTATAGCACTTTTTAAATTTAATAAACCAAGTGACCTAAAGAGCACCACTTTCTCCATATTGACAAGGAGAACACTCAGATTCCATAGATGAAGTCAAGTCATTTTTTGGACTTTCTTTTTAAATAAAAAAAAAATCTTATATTTCTGTAGAAACTGATGTGTTTGCCATCATCATGTGGCACACTATTCAAGAATTTAGTTTTCTATGTATCATTTTTCAAAGAAGATATCAAGAAAGAATAGTAGATAGATTTATTGACAGAGATTTTCTACACATTTTTGTATGTGCACCATATAAAATGTTTTCCATGTCAAAACTCTTCAGCATGGAATCTTGAAGTATTAATACATCACTGGCCACTGCAATTGCTAACACCTGTAGCAACAAAATAATATGTAATGATTGCATACCCTCCTTCCCCAATAACTTTTATCTGTTCTGTTTTTCAAAGACAAGCAACAAAACTTAACATTTCTTTTAATACATTCCCAAAGTTTAATTGCCAAAATCAGGGAATCACCTTCAACATTTTGACTTTTGCTTCAGCTTTTATTGCTTGGCTTTGAAATCTTTGCAGGGATGTTTTAAGGATATCATTTAAAGCACTACTTGACGATATCTCAAACTCATTGCTAATAGTGAGAGTGTGTAAAAATTTATACTGTTAACATTTGACTTATTAGCATTAATTACTCATTTTTCCCAGTCTTCCATAAAAGCTCCTGCAATTTCCTCTGTCTTCCTGTTTTGCTCTTGAGTCTCAGAACTTATGTTTATCTGCATATGTGCATAATATAAATTAGACGACATGAATACAGATGGCAAGAAGGAATTTTTGTTATAGCAGAATATGATAGAAAAATAATTTGGGGGAAAAGGAAGAAAAAATGCACCTTTTCTGAAACTCTAATAACAGTTACATATCCATTTTTTCCACTCCTCTTTTCTTTGTTCAACTCAAATATGTGTTCTTTATCCTACTGTAAACTTGGAGTTTAATATCCTTTTTTAATGAGCTACATGTTCATTTCTTATAGTCAGCCACAGGCAAGAGGACAACCCTCAGGACATAGGGGACATATGGAATTTACCTCATTCTCCTTTGTTAGAGGTACTTTTATGGGAGGCATTGCATTTCAATGTCTGTAGATGATGTATCTGTTGGGGTGCCCAGTAGCAACAAAAACTCCCACTGTAGTGTGGCCACGAATTCTGCAAAAGGGTATGGAGTCCATTGACAAACAAACAATAAATTATTCCTATGGAAAGCATGGACAATAGAATGAGACAAATGTTCTGGTGGATTGGTTTGCCCTGGAAAATTCAGATTCAGTGAAATGAAATCATCTTGCGGGAACACATTAATTTTGCTGAAATCGCTGACAGACTCCAGTCTACCAGACAGGCAAACTGGGCCTCCCTGCTGGTTTACAGAGCTCCCCACTCCCAGGAGCAGCTAAATCCATGGTGTGGTGTGATTTCTATCTAAGGTATTTAGCCAGCTGGCTCTGTGGCTTGGATTTTTTTAAATATTCCATTTCATTCTCCCAAAAGAAAATATTTTGAAAATTTACGTTCCATGGAAAAGCTCAAATTTATGAATTTTGTTCCAATTTGGGGTAAACACCTTTTTATTGGAAGGGAATATTATTACTGAAAGGGTATATCTGTTTTCTCAGAGCCCCAAAAAGCGAATGGTCTTGGCTGCAAGTGGCATCAGCAGGCTGATTTTACAAATCCCTTATACAGCTCTATGAGAAAAGTGCATACTTGTCACCATTGTATAATCTTATGTTGAATTTGCACTAAAGCTTGAAATGAAATCTACTCCAAGGAAGTGTGGATTTAAACCTAGGAATTAGTTTTTACCTTTTCAAGGAAAAGAATAAGGATTGTTCTTCTCTTTAAGTGTTCCTGTCATGAACTGTACTGAGACGATTAAAGCTGTATTTTGTTTTCAATATTGACTTTAATTCTCCAGTTCTTTTTTATTAATTCCATGTGAACAGTGACATTCAGGAAGTAGCAAAGCTTCTGCAGAAAATCCCTCATTGAAAGTCACTAAAAGCAGTAGTAGCAGATACTGCTTTAATTGCTAAATTTGACAGCAGAATCCTCAAATCCACAATGTCATTGCAGTCTATTCTATCTCAGTTGTAATGTAGAAAGCTCTAAGGATTTTTCACTGCAGTCTTTCATACATTGCAAAACTTGACAAGCTTCCTAATACCTGGAATTCACATTTTATCTTTCTTGACCAAAAAAAAAAAAAAAAAATAGTCATAGACAGACCTACAATAAACCAAATAAGACTCTGAAGTTATATTTCACTCATCCATGTTTTTATCTCTGCCCCTTTAGAAGACATTGAGAGGAACTGAGGACTCCAGACTCAAGAGTAAAGTCTAGATTAAAAAAAAATAAAATAAAATAAAAGATCACCACATCTTCCTCAAATCACAAAGGAAACAAAGTTAATGAAGAAACTGAAAAATAAACTTAGGAAAATATTTCCTATATTTTTCAATCCTAATAGAATTAAACTTTGAAGTTTTCTGGTGGTTTTTCACATTAGAAGAAATATATTTATCTGATGTAGACATAGAGATTCTAGTTTTTTGTGAGAAACAAAAAAAATCAGGCACAAGAATGTTCTATGAACACAGAATTATAGTTTGATTAAAACAAGAGGAGAATCTTAATTGGAAAACAACAAGTTGAAAAAATGATAGTTTTAATATTTGCCAAATTCTGTTTCCCCCTACCTAGTTTATCATAAAACAGTTAAGATGCCAAGCCTTCCTGCTTTTGTTTTGCATAGGCACAGGAGAATTCAATCCCTGACCAAGACTTTGTTATCCCCTGGTTGGAAGAGTTCTGAAGCTGCTTTATTCCTGTGGCTGTTTAAAACTGATACTGTTCAATTCCTACACAGGTTCCAGACAGATGCAACCCATCCAACCCTTGCTGCTGGGATCTGAACTCAAATAGCTCTGAAAAATAATGCTAGGTGTCCATACCCATTTTTAGGCATCTGTTACAAAGATAGACGGTCTTGCACCACTTCAGTTCTTGTGCAGACACTCTAGAAGGGAAAATTTCGGACTCTGTTTAGGCTAAATAACACTGGACTTAGAGATTATGACTGCAAACATTATAAGAGAAAACAGTTGCTATGTCTTTTCCATGAAGTACGGAGGGAATTTATAAGGTATGTAATTAATGAACTCAATCCTCTGGTAGAAATAGAACAAGCATTTAAAATAGGATTTAATGTATGAATGCTGTTGACTCTCTCTCTCCATCTCTGTAAGAACATCTCTGGTAAGAACAGCAGTTATTTTAATAAAAAGAGAAAACAGAAAAAAACTATTTAGAAGTGGAGAAACATCTGGTCTGATTCCTCTGTCGTTGGTACATGCAATCCTGCATTGAAATGCTGCTGACTGAATGATTTTCCTTCTGTGCTAGAGTAGAAAACTGGGGAGAATATGACCCAATTAACCCATTATTTCTCTTTGTTGGCTCTCCCTTTTGGACCATTTATAAATAAATCCTTACATACTTGATATACTCTTTATAACCTTCATATTGGAATGGAAATATAGGAAGCAGAAAGGGATCGAAGAAGCATCAAGTCTGGGAAAAAAAGGGAAAGATAAAGTTGGTTTATTTTTTTAGTAGCCTTGAATGAGTTTTTTTCTTTGACCATTGAAATAATTTCTACATCATTATTGCAACAGGTTTCAAGCAGTTTCTTTTCAAACTGGTGTTAAATTTAATATGCTGGAAAAATAACTTCATGTTAATTTAAGAAGGACTGGTGGGTTTAAGATTTTGGGAATATGTCTGTTGTTAGGGGCACTTTAGAACTTACCTTGTTAACGCTTGTTAAAACTGGAGCTGATGTAAATTCTGGAAATAATTACAAACCTGACAAAACAAATTAGATGTCTGAAATGATTCCAAAATGAAACATCAAGGGAATGATCCTATTTATAAAGACAGTAGAAAAAAGCTTCTTATCATAAACAGCAACTGTGCATGGGTAGTCTTTCTGATTGCATTCAATGTTGTCAGTAAATTTGTTGCTCTTTGTAACTTTTCTCTTTACTTACACATTGGTGTCTGAATATCTGTAGGAGGCATGGGGAGGGCCTTGAGGTTGCTCGCTGTTTCCTCCAAACCTGTCAAGCCTACTCACCTGAGGAACTTAGCAGAGGGCTTAAACCTTTCATATCTCATTACCTGACTTGTGATTTTTATGCCACTAATCCAGCATAAATATTCCTAAATTTCAGACAATTAGATTGCTTAATCTTTTTGGTGAGTAATTCATTTTGATAGAGGTGCAACTTCTTCTATTGATGCTGGTTCGTAGTCAGGACTACCAGGATGTCCCAGATGTTGTTGTGAATGCACACAAATATTACATACTGGTTTTACCCAGTCTAAGATTATTGTTATTTTTGGAAAATTCTCCCTTCGCAGACCATTGTCTCTGGAGTCAGATATTTGGGTAGAACACTTTATTTACATGTGCTGATGATATAAAGTGTTAGTTAACTGCATGTCTCGTGTTGATAAACACTGTAGCTGCCTGACAAGACCGGAGGCAAGTAGAAGGGCATTGTCGCAGAACAGCTGAGGTTGGCAGGAACATCCAGATGCCCTCTCCAACCCCCCGTCTTCAAGCAGGGCCATCTAGAGCTAGTTGCCCAGGTTCGCATCTGGAGGACTTTTGAATATCTTGAAGAATGGAAACACCATAACCTCCCCAAAACCCATGTGCCACTAACTGGTCACCCTCACAGGGAAAGAGTGTTCCTTGATGTTCAAACGTGGTTTCTACATTTCAGTTTGTATTCATTGTGTTTCTCAAAATAGTTCAGTGTGAAGGTTTACCACTTCTCTGGATTATTTCTAAGGTCTCTTTTATGCAGATTGTTCTTCATTCCCTAGCCCAGAGTAAAGCCAGTGAAAGGTGTCAGGAAGGGGAATTCTGGGGAAAAACTTCAAGGGTACCTTTAACTCTTCTAAGTGGAAATCTTCCACAGCTCTTTCCAATCTGACAGTGATGAACCCCACAAACACGTGTTTTTGTGGAGGGTTGTACCACATGTGCGGCATCTCATACAAAAAAATATTTCCAAGTAGGTTGCCTGATACCTAAACAATCAAATAAGTGTGCTGTAGAGTTGACGTGTGTGTGAACATTTGTGTTTAGAATGTACTGATCACTTGTTCACTAGTTTTGTATCTCACATGCTCAGAATTTCACAGAAAATGATCCAGAAGTCTTAGGGAGGATCCATATTTCCCATAGGTGGCAGGTATGCGTCCAGAAATGGGACAGCAGCTATGAATCACAAGCTGTCAGTCAGCTCTATTGATAAGTAAAAAGATTACCATTTTACATGTAATGTAGAACCTGACATAGTCAAAACAGAAGTAATTTCTCTTGTGTTCAGATATTCATATAATAATACGATTTGCTAAAGTTTTTAGCTTACATTCCTTTCTCACATGCATCACAATAATTTCCTGCATTCAGAAAAAATGTCAGCCTGGAAAACTAGTTAATAATAACTATGTTTATGCAGATATATATGTATTTTGAGATTCTACAACATGTGTGCAATTTTCAGATAGGACTGTAACGTTTCAGGAGGTCTGGGTACCTTGTTTCATTTTCAAATCACTTCCATTAACTTTCTTCCACACAGTAGATGCTCAAAGGCAATTTTTCAAGACAAGCAAGTAAAGCTTGTTGTAACTCATGCTACAATGCTCTGACCCTGGAATGCACTGCAGCACAATATGATGTGTCTGCATCCTGAAGGTAAGACAAAAAAAAAGCTCCAAAAAAAAATGGTAAGCCAAGTGTAATAATGAATTATGATGATTGGAATCCCTCTGATTCATGTCTTCAAACCTGCATAAAGCCCCAGGAAAAGTCATTCAAAAACCATTTTCTCTCCATAGTTTTGTGGATTTATTTTTGTCAACATAATTTACATTGAGAGCAATAGGAGAAGGATCTTGCAGTCAACTAAAGGAACAGAAAAGGAACAACTTACCCTCTGATGTGCTGTAGATGTTAGCAAAAATCTTTTATAATTCTGGGCAAGAAGTCTCTTAAAGATACTGGTTTATAGTAGGCTTTTCAAAACACTGAATGTCAGGACAGGCTGCTGTCAATTGAAATATGCCTTCTGTGAAAGGGAATGTGTAAACTAAACAATTTTTTCACCAGCATGTTCAGTAAGCATCATAACAGTGGCAATCCTTGCCTGCCCTTGTAGTCAACCCCCAAGGATTTTGAACACAGATGATGAAAGATATAGCTAGAATTAGATTGCTCCATGGGTAGAAAATATTTTGGAGGTTCTGCAGCACAAAACCAGACTTATTTCTGCTGGCGTTGAAAGAATTTGCCTTCCTACCTTGTTCTGTGCTTCCTCGGAGTGAGACATTGGAAATGGGCAGTCAGCTTCTGCCAAAATAAATCTCAAACCAGTCTTTTGTCAGAAATCTCAATATGACTATTCAATAATCAGTTTACATCCCTCGTTCCCCCTCCTTTGTAGAATCACAGTCACATTGCCTGTTATCATGACTTTTATGTTTTGCACAACCCTAGAAAAAGAAATCATTACTGGAAAATGTTTCCCTTAAAGGAATTCTCAAATTTGAGGCACCATGATAAGTGAAAAAAAATATATTACATTTGTCTTCCATGTTGTACAACTTAAGGAAAAAATATGGCCTTTCAAAGGTATTAGAAACTTTTACATTTTTCCAGGATTACATGGCATTCCATCATTAGGGATTTTTATGTCTTCTTTTTTAGTTTTTTTTTCCATTTTTGACAAACTTTATTTTTCAATCAGCAGATTTGCTTTGCTCTGAATTCACCCTGATTTGGCCAAAGTTGACTTTGTTTCATTTACCCTTCTATGTCTTCATGAGTAGATGAAGAGGCATTGAGGCATTGATCGGGTTTAGTGACTATGTTTAAACCCCCTGTTAAGAAGAAACACCTGGAAAAGCTGAAACTTTTGGTGAAAATTAATGTTTGGCAGTTGTTGGCAGACAATCCTGTTTACAGATAAAAGTCATGGGTGTAACTTTCCATACAAAGTTCTTTACTTAAGAAACTGGAGACCGACTATCCCATTATAGGGGTATAAAGGTCCAGGGATCTGATCCAGTATCCCACTGCACTTAGGACACGTGTGTGGCACTCGTTCTGCTGAGCCTGAAGCTAGTTCATTGTCACAGCTTCAAGAACACTGATATATTTGACCATGGAACCTGCTGAGTTGCTCCAGCAGATTGCACATATGCTTGCCCATCATAATTATATCATATGCTCATGTTAAGAAAGTGCACAGTGGAAAGAGAAGAGCTGAAAACACAAAAAAATCACTACTTCTCCTTAGTCCTTGCATGAGAAAAAGTTCAATGCGTGTCTGGGATGGTTCCTATTCTTGCCCATTTTAAGTAATGAATACTAATTTTATTCTTAATCCTAGTGTTATATAGGATTTGAGAGGATCTTATTTTCTGTGCTACATCTACTCAAAAGCAGAGTAACATTTGGGAAAAAACCTCCAAATATCTTAACAAGAAGTTTGAGTTTTTCCTCCAAAATTATTACGTCTTTCTCATAAGATATAATTAAAGTTGCCTTACAATTAAAACAAAAACTTGTAAAACTGAAACTTTTGCTAGGGAAAAATATAAATTGAGCATTTTCAGACTGACCAGCTAGTTACTTTGTCATTTCTCTCTTTGAAGTAAGGAATTGTCTGAGCCTAAATTTGTCTTTTTTTTTTTGTAGCTTTTAACTAAATTCCGCATCCTGGTGAAAGAGCTGCACTGTACTGATTACCTGATCGCCATCCATTTCGTGAACACGAATATAGTTTAAAAAAACCCAACTATAGATGAGTTTAAGAATAAATTTTCAGTAATCTGCTTATATTTCTTCAGAGAGTACACCAGCCTGTTGAGAAAAACTGAAACTGAATGGTGTGAATTAATTTCTCGACTGTTAGAAGGCTAACAATCAGCTTTGGGAATACTTCATAGTTTCTTCTCACACCAGGGGAACTTAATGTAGTTATTCTGTCAGCTAAACGAGTGCAGGCGTTAAAATAATAGTTCTGTTCTTAAACAAATTTTTGCCTGCTAGTATGCAATTTAGTTCAAGTGAAGGTTCATTTTACAAACCCACATAATAGATAATTTATTAAAACTTTAAAGCTAATCCAAAGAGTGGTTCAGACACCTTCTCAGCCTAGATTTTAATGCTGGTTTAGTTGATTTTTATTTAGACTGTGGTCCTCGCAGGACTCTACCTTCACACTGAAGCAGTTCATATTACATTTTGTTATTTCAGTCTCCCTTTTAGGTGCAAACAACCCTTTAATCTGTCAGACGTCAATATGCAGAAACATGAGAAAGACAAACTGCAACAGATTCAGTTTGGTTAGACAATTTGTCACATATCTAAATATCTTTCACAGTCTTTATGACAGAAGTGGCAGTATCACCTCAAGCGTCAGCTGAACCTGTAACTCAAGTGGGTTTTTGAAGGACCAGTGCATGTTCAGGGAAAACAAGGAATGACTAGGAACATTCAGATGAAAATATCTTTTTCTGTTTGAAGTGGTTGTTTCTGTATACATCAGGGAGCTGGAAAGTATAAGGTATGGGAGTTCAGAATGAAAATAAATTTTTATATTTTAAGTAGGCTGTGAACTTGGGGTCTCAGTATTAATGTTTTATTCCATTAAAAGCATTAATAACTTAGGAATTTATGTACAATTATGCATTGAGTTTGCAGGAAGGAGTCAGCTTATGAAAAACTAATGACTTCTGCAGTATTGTAATATTTTGAATCAGTACTGCTTTATTTTTCAAGGAGTTACATATTTCACAAAGGGAAAAAATTATGGTCTTAAGAGACTATCTGGGGGAGGAGATAAGTAGAAATTATTTTTCACTGAATGCAGACAAGATACAAAGAAAGAGAAAAAACCCTAATTTTTGTGTCATATGGGAATTTCTTTACCTAACCATGTAATGCTTCTCTTAGTAACATTTGTAGTCTCAATAGGCTTTGCCTGTGAAAATATGTATTCCAAAATAATAATATTTTTGAAACACTAAAAATGTCTAAATACTTCAAACAGAGCTCTACTAGGGAAAAAGCAAACTGAAAATTTGGCAATATTCCCATAGGCAATGGCTTATGCTCTCTTTATGGTTTTTTATTTTTTTCCTCTTTAAAAAAAAAAAAAATTGTTCCGAAATCTCACCTGCTTATGGCAAATGAGTAATGCCATATTTCCACACTACCCTCCAGAGGTGTCACCACCTTTTCTGAGGGACTCAGCCATGGCCTGTGAGGGGTCAGTTGGAGACAGCTGGAGCTGGCAGTGTCCTCTCCTCACAGTGACCACCCTGCAGCTGCCACTGCCAGCGCCTTGCCATGGACACCCAGCATATCAGCAAATAACTACCAATATCTACTAATATTTTTACAGCTCAAAAAAGAGAGAGAAGACTAAAAAAAAATCAAAGGGCAGAGTTAAGAAAGGGCTCTCCAAATAAGCTTAAGTGATAAATAGAGATTTTGAAGTTAATGAGTACATATATAAATATGGCGTGGGAATAGGGGCAGAAGCTGCAAATGTAAGACTTAAAAGACTCAAATGCTCACTAACAGCTGCAAGGTGTTGCACACACCATCAACTCTACAGCAGATGGAAAAATAGCAACAGAACAACCAGAGCTGATTAAGAGGAAAAATAAAACAAAAAATGGGAGATGACTTTGCAAAGAGACAGAAAGAGAATTGTATAAAGGATAGGAGACAACATTGAGAACAGGTCAAAACTACTGAATGCTACAACAATGGGTGAAGTTCTGTGTGTGTCCTAGGACATGAGGGGACTTGCTTAACAATGCTGAGCAAATCAAAGCTGAGAAATCAGGGCAAGTGGGAAGGAGCAGACACAAAAAGGAAAGAAAAAAAAGAAAGAAAAAAAAAAAGAAGAAGCTGGCAGAATGAACTACCCTTCTCTCACCCCAAAAACACCTGTAGCAAAGAGTTCTTATTTCAGAGAGAGAAAAATTGGACTCTGATAGACGTAATTGTAAGACACAAGATGAACCCAAAAACATAGTCACTGCTTCAGTAACTGTTGGCCTGCATAAGTCATATGATATGTTCAGAAGGGCCTTTTTGGCCCTGAAACCTATGAGTCTTCACAAGATGTGCAACTTGATGGCAAAATAAATGCCTATTTGCAACTGTCAACAGCCTTTTTAAACATTAGGTTGTTCCATAACTTTTTGTAAAACAATTGTCCTATTTTTAATAGGACAGATAGATGTAATTCCACCTAGAAACAAAACAAAATAATACCTATAACCTTAACAAAGAGAAACTGTCATTTAGTTCTCTCTGCAATGTTACATCTAGAAATCTTAGAAGCAAAACAAAAAAACAAATACCACAGAGAACCCCTCAGATAGAATAAACAAGATCTGCACAGTGTCCAGTTGCAGGACCGGGCATTTTCTGTTTCTTTACACCGCTGATATACAATTTCATTGCATATTTGAGAAGCTGACTAAGATGTTCTCTTCTCATATGCTCTAGGATTGCTTCTTTCTTTGGACTTTTATTTGACTGTAAAGATAATGAGTTTCATTGGTTTTTTTATTTCCAACAAAAAAATTCCGGTGGGTCTTGAGTCAAGGGTAGCCTGATGTCCTGGGAAATTTGATATAAAGTGGACTACATGTAGCTAGGAGCAAAGGGAAATGTCTGTATATATGGAATATTGGCATGGTGCTAACAGAAACCGAGAATAACTGCCTGAAAAAAAATAGCTGCATGGTTATTGTTTTTATTTTCTTTAATTTGTTACTTTTCTTCCTGTCTGCTACTATCTTCTAAATTTTAAGTGAAATATCGTGGCAGTGAATTCTTAGGAATATTTGGCTTTCTTATTTGTTTTCTGGGGGAAGGTGCTGCCTTTTTGTTTTTTAATCCCCTCTACCCTTTCATTTTGTTTTGGCTATGCTAACAAAGAGTGCTCCTGAACTCCAAACAGTGTCTTAAAACACTTGTGTTCACATATAGAAATTTTAGCTTGATTGAACTGTAGCTCTATGGAAATACCAAGTAAACACTCAAAACCAGAACTGAACTTCTGTACTGAGGGGACTTCAGTGATACTCACAGTTTAGATATGAGCAGGGTCATCTATTGAAATGGCTGTGTTCATGTGTCAGTGAATCAGGCAGAGATTTACTCATTCCATTTTTCAAACACAGTGAATTATGCATCCTGAAGTTCACCTGCCCCCTAGACCTGCAGCATGATGCAGGACATGTAAATAGCTCTGTTCTTCCCCATGATTTCTTGTGAAACTCACACAGGCGGTGAATAAAACTGCTGGCAACTATCATATTTCACCCCAATAAAATCTGTGTTTTACAGCTGAGGGGTTGTGGATTTCTCTTGGTTTTGGTTTGGTTTGGGTTTTGTTTGTTCGTTTTGTTAGGGCTGTTTATTTTGGCTTATTTATTAATCGATATTTGACCCTATTACTTCCAAGAGAGCAGTAGGAACACTTGCAAGCTATTCACTGTGGGAAAAGAAGAGAAGCGTACACACTGAGAAAATGTTTGCTGTTAATATTAGACTATTGTCAGACAAGGTTTGCTAAGATGTAAGATTTAATCTACAGTTTGTAGTGCTTGTTCAAAGAGATTGATTGTTGCTATATTTAAACAGATTATTATTTTCCCCATTTTTTGTTTTGTCAAAGCCAGGAATACTTCTAGTCTGAGTTCAGCTAAAAACTTTTAACCTCTCAAATAGTCCTTGGCAGTACTTTCCCTGATTCGATGGCATTGTATTTGGTACTGGCTTCCAATTTTTTCTTCTTTTTTTTTTAATTTGGGCATCCAGTTTGGCTTCTGGTGCATCTGACATTTTCCTTTTTCCAGAATGTGTGCATAGGCATGGACACATGAAGATCTATGGAGATCTGGTGTCAGTGTGGGCTCAGGTTGCAAGGATTCTCACAGCTGGGAGAAATATCCTCAGCTCACACTGACCTGAGTTTCTGCGTGTCCCTGGGGGCCACATGCAGTACAAGGTAGGAAGCAGTAAATTTTCAAGATGTGGGACACTCTTGTATTTGGAAGCATAAAGCTTGCTAAAACTAGAGAGGGAGGTAAAGAGCCAATGTTACACATAGCTCACTCTTCCTGTATTCTTATCAAATGGAAATCTTATGGAGCTTCCAGCTTAGTAATTCCCAAGTAAGGTGCAAAAACTATCTGAGTTTGATGGACACATACCTATTGTCCTCCCGGGATCCTGGTATCAAATCCTTAGCTGACTGTGAATTGGCAATGAAGTATCTTTCTCCCCTTTCCTATAAGCGGGCCACATCCCTTCAAAAATTACGTTTTGGAGGTGATCAAAAATTTTAATTTGTCTTCTAGGGAAATGGAGTTGATGAGAATGTACTGTTAGTGTATACATTTATTGGTCTCTTTGCTGGTCCATCAGCCAATTTCATTCAAATCAGATAAGAGGGAAAAGTCTCAGAGACATTCAGATGCTTTAATTTTCAAGAAAAACATCAGTATGAATAGTGAAAATGCGAATCGCTCTTGCTTAATGAAACAGTTGGAAGTCAGGAGTGGAAACTGGGATGTTCTACTCAAAGACAAAAGAGGGAAGTGACACCACGTGCAGGGATTTTTTAAGGATTTTGGTAGAGAAACCAGAAATGGATGAGACAGCACAGATGTCAAACAACTCATAGACACTCCAGCGTTATCTGTCTTCTGTTCTTGGAACAACTTTGTCTTTAATATCACCTATGGAAACACATTTTCATTTAATTCCTTTTTTTCATCCTATCAGGATGACCTTTGTGTATGTATCTATGTGCAACACATTTATAAATTATTATTTTCAGTATAGATATGCATGAAAAAAGAAGCTGAATCTATCTACAAAATCAGATGGTCTTTTCCAGGGGACTTGATTTGAATATGAACATCATTTTTGCTGGCCTAAATCAGTAAAATGATGGAATGATATCACTGAATCTAAAGAGAGGATTTTGTTTGTTTTAAACTACAGCCTTAGTACGGCAAAATCTTTCAGGTCAATGTATTTTCTGTAATGTAAGTCCATGGCAATAGACAATATTTATGACAATAATTAGAGAAATAAAGCTTCATATTGAAATTTCTTGTAATGTCTCTGTAAATGCACCTAACATGAATTACTCAGTTAATAATGTCTTTAAAAAAAAAAATCAAAATAAATTGTTTAGGCATTTAACAATGGACCTCCTAATGTTAAAAATTTAACATCAAAGTTGCTAATTGTAAGCTAGACGTTGTTCTAAATTCAAGAATTGAATCTTTTACCCTGATGACAGTGTGAAAGCAGATTTCTTATCTTTGAGCTCCACATCAAGAGTGTCAGGAAATCATTCTTTCACTGCATTTTCTTACATATTTAGAGGCTAGGACTCATCTGCAATGGTGAACCACCACAGATCTCAAACCGTCGTGAATATCGTGCTCTTCAAATTCTTCAGAACTATTGCAAAAGCCAATCGTATAGCGAAAGTATATGGTCACCAGCTGTTTGCCACGTAAACTGGCGCTACAACACAAAGAATCTTCTCTTGCTTTTTGGTGTACAAACGCTGCATGGACACCACATGAGCACAAGGTCCTATGGCCAGTCTATTGTGCAAAGCAACTGCTTTGTTTCCTCAGTCTAATTCCTTGCATTTTCTTTTCCAATAATTCCAAAGTTAGTGCCTTTTGACACAGATGTCCCTATGTTTTACTACTTGTTCACAGACATCTCAGAGAAACAGATAGGTAAGTTTGGGGATTTTTAACTAGTTAGATGGTTTGTAAAAATTAACAGTTAGAGAAGCACATTGACTTCTTCTATCAACTTTCTGAGATCTATAATTTCTATTGGAAATTCAATTTCAGGCAGGACTTCTGATGGTTCTTCCACAAAGTTCCTCCCAACCTCCCCTACAGTGAACTCATATTAAAATATATGTATCTAATCTAGTCTTTTCCTACCATTATCTTATACTCTGTGAATGCTTCTTTTAGCTTCACATTTTCTCTTGTACTGTTTCTGTTCCTGATATGCTTGAGAAAGATATATTACAAATTCTTATGGGTTTTACAATTTTTTTTCTCAGATATTTCTTTAACATGCCATATTCTGGTTTTATATTTAGACTGCTTAAGTTTATGGTTTTTTCTATTTATTTCCCTCATTTTGATACAACTCTGATTTCTATAACCATAGCTCTCTATTTCAGTGCCTAACCCCCTTACCTAGCCTTTTTTTACCTTCCTCCAACCCTCCACCTCCTTTTCAGTTTCTATACTTTCTATGCTGGTTTAGATTAACTAATAAGAGAAGATGCTTATAATAGAAGATATTGGAATGAACAAGAGCTGTCACATTCTAAAAGGAAAAAATGTGTAAGAAATGGGTAGACTGGATAGGGATTGATTTCACATGGCTATCAAAAAGTAAAGAGTCTGTCTTGCTTGATCATCTAGTCTTCCTCTATTGTTGTGGAAGAGAGAAGATTGTCTGCAGGAGGTGATCTTTCTCACCCAAAGAGACAGATCTTGGAAGTGCATACTTATCTTTGTAAACTAAGGACAGAGACTAGAAGAGTGGGTTGAAATTGAGGTTTAGTAAATGGCTTACTAAAGTTAGGAGAGATGTGGGGTCATGACCCAGAAGTGTCAGTCACTTGCTTTTTTGTGTTCTAGGATTAATTCAATCTGGGGAATGAACTGAATGTGATTTTCACTGACTTAGGTAAAGTTATAGAGTTAGAAAATACAATCTTTTCTTCTCAGTCTCTTAATTTTGAGCAGACACATCTTTTTTATTTTAATACTTCAGTTTTACAAAATCATTTACTTATTCAATCAGTCTACAGGCCTAGTTTCGCTGCACATCTCCTGGTGAAAAATTCCTTTGCTGTTGCCAGAATTGAGAACAAAGCAATTCAGACACCCTGCAAAGAGAAATGGGTACCATTTTTGTCAGCTGTCAAGACCTTATATCATGAATAAATCCCGAGGAGGAAAGGTTCCTTTCTGCAGCTGCTGCTCAGTGTCTCAGATTCTCAGCCTGAGAAGAGCTTCTGTTCTCTGGCTGTGTTATGCAGTCACGTCAGCTTCATACCTACCGGTGAACAGAGATCCTGGGTACAATGAATCATTCAGCTCTCTGTACAAGGAAGGAAATACTTGGATGGCTAAAGGCAGGGTACAGTTTCACTCAGAGCTGCACGAATTTCCCCAAAACTTTCTTTAAAAAACAGTGTAATGCTGGTTTTAGTGTGTTCTATTTGTCATTCAGAAACACAACACCTTAGCAGCTTTGAACTCCCAGGTACTAGAAATATATGTTACATAAGCAGACTGAGAGGAGGACTCAATGATGCTTTCAAACTGAAAATATTCTTAAGCATCTTTCCATTGCTCCAGCTAAATAGTGCAATTCTTACAAACAGCAGAGCTATAGACACTGAGACAGCCAATCTGTACTAGAGAGTGTAAAGAGGTAACTGAACCAAGATAAATATTCAGACAGATCTGAAAATTCAAGAAAGAAATTTTTCTTAAAATAAAACGTGGCATTGAACTAAAAGTTTTCCTTTCTTTTTCCTTACTTTCACAGGTATTTGCCTAGGCTGTTTTATTCATTCTTCATTTTTACCATTAGTACCTTTTCTTTCAATAACATTTTTAGCTGAATTCTAGCATATAACATCAGGGAAGCACTCGCATAACATATTAAGGATTTTATTTTACAAAATGCCAATCATAACAAAATCTTTGAAAGAGACTTGTTTTTTAAACAAAATTCTGTGCACAGTGTTAGTGAAATACATACTCCAAAAGGGAAACTATAATTGAAATAAATCTTTGAGCAGCATTTTTGGCTGACCAAATAAAATGAATGCCTGTTACCTTGCTCTAAATTTAAACCAACCTTGCTTCATAATTGCATAAGTAAGAAACCCCAAACCTCTGCTAGAATGGAAAAAAAAATATAGCCAAATTAACCTGAATAACTATGAAATCAATAACTGTGCAAGAGAGGGGTCTCAGAGAAAAGCAATATGTGAAATTTAAATGTAGAATCTCCAAATGAAAAAAAAAAAGAAGAAAAAAGATGGTCCTAATTAGCAACAGACATAGACATTAAATAAAATGCAGAGGGGCACAGGATATAGGAAACTATTTCAAATATGTTAGCACTTTAAAATGTCAGACAGTTTGAGACAGTTATGAAGAATTTATTCCTTGGTTTTGGAAGGCCTAACAGACATGCAATAAAATTCACAGGAGCACTGCTAGAACAGAGCAGAATAGCAGGAAGAGTCAAGTGTAACAGTAATAGAATCCAGTATTTAGCAATTTTATATTTCTATAAAGAGGATGAATAATGGTGTACTTATTTCTTTGTCTTTGCATGGTTTTTATATACATGCAGGCATGCAGAATCCATATAGAGATCAGAAATGCCATGTTATGATGGTTTTTAGAAATCTGGTCTTCTTCAAATTAAATAAAATAACCAGATTTTCTCTAAACTTCTGAGGGGAAAATGAGAGAGAAAAGGTCAAAGGAATAGCAATTTTTAATTTTCAGGAATAACAGCAATAAATCTCAAAAGAAAACAAAAACATTCAAAATTAAAATGAAAAAGCCTAATGAACACTTCACTCTGAAAATCATGAAGAGTTGTCAGAACACTGATTATATCACTGATATTATTAATTTATATCAAAAAGCAACACATTGCTATTTACACGAACTCATTATCTATAATGTAATATTTGAAGATGCCTGCAATTAGATTTTATTGTAAGTGTTCATAGAGTTGTAAGAGCAGAATGCATTTACCTATGTTCCATCAGTACATTATACGTTGCTATAGCTCATTCATCATTCTGTATTTGCATTGGTCTCAAGGCTGTTAGAGATATAATTTAAGGAGAACTGAGGGCTTTTTTATTTCTTTGAGAAGACGGAACTTTTTTCTAATTATGAGATGACACATTTAGCGACATGCTATCTGTAAGAAACAAATGCTTTTTGCTGCTAGTATTTTCCTTTTTTTTTTCCTAATGTAAATTGAAAATACTTCCATCTTCTTCCTTTGAATTCTGGTATCTGGAAGAAGCAAACCGTTCAACCTAATGGCCCAAGATATTTCAGAAAAATGCAAAAAACATAATTCCCTGCAGTTCTTTTTTTATGAGCAAAACCTGTATATCTGTGAGCCAATGAAATGACGAAGAGACGGAGAGTCAATTGAAAATGTAGTCAGCTATACACTACTGCAAGAACAGCTTGCTCTATTAAGAAAGAGAGTTCCTGGAATTATTCCATTTACTTTTTTAAACTCAGAAATGTGGTGAAACATTTCATCCAGACTTTGGATCCACTTAAAAGCTTTCCTCTTCCCTGAATGTCGCGGGAGCAGCCAGGTCATCACCACTACCTGTTCCTCCATTAGGACATCCATTGATTTGCCCATACTGTATTTCTGCAGGTTGGCTGGGGAGAAGATGGCAGATCCTTCTCCCCATTGCCTGGCTCAAGCTGGGGAGCTCACTAAGTGTGGGATTTTTCTAAAGCATCTCAGTGATTTAGGACCATGGGTTTCTGTTGACTTTTCGTTCATGTGAAACAGAGATCGTGTGCGTACCTACAAAATTCCCTTCCAGAATTTTCCTGCCAATAGCCAGATATAACATATTCTAGACAGCTCATCATTTAGGGTAACTAGAGTTCACCACACTGTCACAGTTGAAATGGACTTTTAACCCATCTGTGCCAAGTTGTATAAACCTCTTGACTTATGTTAGTCATGTGAGAAATTATGTTGGTGTATATCCAGGAATTTGCAAAATTGATCTGAGAACTTTGGAGACTATGTGGAACATCTGCATGGCATGAAAAATAAGTATCACACATTAATAAAAAACAAAGCAAAAACAAAACAAAGCCACCCCAGAAACTGCATTGCTGAAATTGCTGTCTTAGCAGTTCTCTACTTTTGTAGCAAAACCAGTTTCCAGGAGAAAGATTCATAAAAATATTTTCACTGTGACAGCTGACGAGGCAAGGAAAGTCAAGAAGTGTTCATGCTTCATTCTCTGAGCAGAAACATTGAAGATTGGGTGAAAACCTCATTCTTTACGACAAAATTCTCAGACTTCACCATACCCAGTTTTCTCCCCAAATCCCCACTGAGAAAAGACTTATTAGTCTCTATTCTCTTTGTATTTAATGCATCTGAAATGTGCTCAGTTTCCATTGCTCTTCATCTGCGATTGCTTTTTATAGGTTGCATGGTTTTGAATATCACAGGGACATGGAAACAGAAAATAATTTTTGAGGCAGAGTCATAAGAAAGTCAGGGATTTGTCTGCTATGGTAGAAGCTTTGCACAAGCCTTGTACACTTGGAGCATGTTTTTGGGAAAAAATTAGTACTCACTGCTCACTGCTAGTAATATAATGCTGTGATTAGTAAAATTAATACAATTAGCATTGAGTGATAATAGTTTAAGGTTTAAATCCACAAGTAAAGTTTCTTTACCTATATTTTTTTAAGGATATCAAAAAGACATTTTTTAGTGTTTTGACAGCACTGATTTGACAGGCTTTTCTTCTTTTTAATCAGAATTTCAGTATGCTTCTAGTAAAGCATTTTAATATGAAAAGCTCTCTAGCAGCCAATCAACTAACAAGAACCTGAGCCTGGCTGTTATCTTTATTCTCAATTAATTGAAACACAAGACTCTCTTTACTCTTTCTGAGAGAATAAATATTAAGTATGTATGTTAGACATTGGAACCCAAACCCTGTCCCTTTTGTAGTTGTATTTAGCCTATGGCATATGAGTTTAAAGTGGTTCACATGCAGTGCAGACACATCTCCCAGGGCACGATGCATTTCTCTGGCAATAGGGGAAAGTGGGATTAGTGCAGCATTTGGCACAACAGCAGAGACCCAGCTGTAACCTGTCCCAGGGCAGAGGGTAAGACCAGGCAGTGCTCTGTCCTAAAGCTCTACAAGTCCTCCATCTCACAGCACAGAAGAAGACTGATACATCACTCATGAGAGGGTGTTACTCCTGCTCTTTAGGGTATTTGTGGCTGATGAAGCCCTTCTGTCCTTGTGCTTCCTCCAGTACCTTGTTTCTTTAGAGGATTGTGCCTTTAGACAAAGATCTCTCCTGCAGGAACTGAACCGATCCCCCCCTAGCAAGGGAACATTTTGCCCTGAGGACAATCCTTTTGATAACCACAAAATTAGTGACAGGCAATTCTGGAACCATTTGATAGATGACATGGTCCTGCTATTGCATTCATAAAGACATAGGAAATAACACTCCTATGGGAAAAGAAAGACAAAAGGAAAAAAATAATAAAATGCAGTTCAGAGAAAGGAGAGAAAGGTAGTGGACATTAATTTTGCTTAACTGCAGATTTCTCCTATCCTCCTCCCAGAAATGCCTTCTAATCCCAGAGTCAGAACCTGTTGACAGACTGGGTGAAGCTCAGAATACACATTCAGATTTCATAGATGATATCTTGCACTGGGTTCTCAGTAGCATGAGCCCCTCTGGTGGTGCTATTAACACAGCGTGCCAAAAGAAAAGCTGGCCCAGCACCTACAGATGCATGAGGAAACCTGGCCAGAACACTGGGGCTCACTTTGAAAGGATCCATTGTCCCAGTCCTCACCAAATCCCTTCTCAGCAGCTTCTGCAATTGTTAGCATGAGTATTAAGGAGCCCTTGCATTATGGAGGTGCAAAGAACTTTTCTGTTTTCTTTCCTAGAGATGCATGCAGAGCCAGATTCACATAAGCCTAGGATTTTACTGGTCTGATCTGAGCCCAAGACTGCAAACATTACTCAGGCAGATCTCCATGGAAGTCAAGTAACAGACTACTGGCTGAACCAGTTTCCACTTGGAGCCTGATGTAACCATGGAGCAGGTGTGAATGCAGACATTGTATCCACCAGAATGAGGATTATGCAAGGCTTTCTTTAAAAAAAGAATTAATATAAGGCACATAGTGCTTTAAGACATTTTCTTTACATATTCTGTAATGAATTTACAAGATTTTTAAAAAATAGCAAAATAAAATAAAAAAGTAATGAGAAAAAGAAAAACTGACTGTATATTTCAGCAGCTTGTAGGATTAAAGAGGTGGTCTCCCCTTTCATCACACTGCCCACTTCAACCTGCTTGCTCAGTATCTGCCAGGAAACTGTTTAAAGTTCCTGTGGCTTGAAAAATGGCCAATCTTTACAAAGAAAGAGATTTTTATCTGACCAGCCAAGATCTTAGAATGTCAATACTTGGCTCTGACTGATACAAAAATAAACAAATATGCATGCACATGCACACATAATCTAGGATGGAGGTCTGTTGCTGGGTAGTTAGAAAGATTGGACTATTTAATTATGGTAAAATTCAATAAGAAATATTAAGGTAAGGAAGAAAATTTACTAAAAGGATCATTGGGTGCCTGCATCCTTTCATCATTACGTTGCACAGCATATAATGATCAAAATGATGTGTCCCCACCGACTTCCTAAATGACTTGTGCACTAGTCATGACTCTTATCCTGGTAGACATCTGTGACAGAACTCTTCTCAGCCACCTTGAAGCATCTCTGGTCTAGCCAACCAGTCTTCTGTAGGCAGTAAAGAGAATTAGAACGTGACTGTTCAGATCCACCTCGGTAGCATCCTTAAAACAAGGTAATTGTTTTAATATCCAGGAGACATTATCCCCTCTCCAGGAAGTATAAACAATGAGGCTTCACTCTGCATGAATAATCAATCTTCCCATGCCCTCAAAGATCAACAGGAGCAAGCAATAGAAGTTTTACCCTAAAACTCCTCCACTGTGCTGTGAGAAAGGTTAAATTCTGGGCTCACCATCCAAGGATATTTGATGTTCAGTGATCCACTCCTTTCACTGATACACTTTCCAGTGAAGTTCCCCAGTCCAGTTTAGTTCACACGTCCAAAGTAACACGTGTGACAGGACAAGTGGGTGCTGCAAAGCTGAGTTTTCTCTCTCAGTTGAATGTGGAGGCAGGTAACTGAAGAATTTTAGAAACTCAGAATTCAAACTCCAGGGAAACTGAGGAGATTTGCAGATGAATTTTGGAGCTTTATGAAGTGAAAGAGCTTTAAAGAGAAGTTTGTTAAAAGATACAGTCCAAAACACAAGAATCTGTTGTCAGTAAAACAAGAAGACTAGCATAGAAACTCCCCTGTGATCTTGAGCACAAACATAAGACTTATATTACATAAGGAAAGAAAATACAAACATTACCTTTCCTTCAGAATATCCAGCAAGGGACAAATCAGTCCCAGAACAGGCAAAGATGTTCTTTGCATTTTTGATGTCTGTGATACTCAAAGGTACAACATATTAGAGAGACATCATGGAAAGAATAAGACAGAGGGCCAACATGTGCTTTTTCTCTGGGTAAGGTAAAAAAGAACTTCAAGTAATATTTCTCTCATTTTATTAATGAAAGATAAAACTATACATTTTAGAACCTAATGTAAATATTTTCCTTCTGATCCCCTCCCCTTGAAAATATTTAACATTTTAAATGGGAGTATTTCAAAATATAAAAATAAACTAAATCCAATCTGTGAAAGCAATTATATGTTTTCATACTACTCAGTGCTGATGGCAGAAGGGAGCAATTTTGCACTTGCTCCCGCCTCACAGTTAAGTCTTTTGAGGCAGCAAGTCCTCCTTAAATTAAGAGATGAAGCATACTGTAAAGGACTGCTAGTTGGCATGCCTGCTCTGTCTTTGCAGCACACTTAATCTATACCAGGAGAGAAAATTTGGAGTCCAGCAAATGCTTTTGTATCCAAATCTCTTCCACAGCATACAGCTACAGAAATGCTATTTGAAAAGCAGAGGTCTCTTAAGAGAACAATCGCAAAATTTTACAGGTTCCTGTAGGAGCCAATAACATTGGCTGTTCTTTTGTATTTGCTTCTCCAAGATGAGAATGCACATGACTGCATCTATCCTTCAAAAGCTTTAATTTTGATTTGATGTGTTTTCTTGATCTGGCTTAAATTTTCACCTTTGCGTTCAGCTCTTTTATTTTGAATTCTTTTGGGTTTCCTTTTTTTTCTACATTATTTTAATATGCAGCTGTTCTGCATTAATCTAAATGAAAACAGTTTTTTCCTCTCTGCTTTAATTATGTTCAACTGATGTTTTTGATTTATCTTCTTCAAAAATGTATCAGTGTTGTTTGAAATGCCTACATGTCCGCCAAATACTGATTCTTTTTAATATGCATTTATGCAATTCACCTGGAAGCTGTTTTTCATGCACACGAACATAGAAGCACCACTTGCATTTCTGAGGCATTTATTATGGGATCTGAAAACTCAGCAGCTAATAAAACAGTCAGTTTTGGATAATGATCAGTCCAGAGAGGCCATATGAGGACACAAGGGACACTGGGGAATTTTTACTTCTTATGGAATTGAAAGAAATTGAAAAGTTGGATAACCATGTATTTGAAATTGCTTGTGATAAATTAGACAGCATTCTGGGAGGAGTTGACAACATTGTGTCATTTCCATTGTGACAGTCAATTTTGAAGTGAAGCAGAAATAAAGAAACAAACCCAGGAGATCAGTCTCACATGTTCTTGATATGTTCTTGACACCAGAATAAATCAGCCTGCTTAGAGGGGGGTGAATTTGCATCAGAAAAAGCCCATCTGCTTTTATGACCTCCAAAAGTACTGAAGCAGTTGCTGTTGCCAAGTTTTCAGATCCTTTTGTTTTCATCAAGTTCTCTCACCTTCATGTGTTTTTTCCATGCCACTCCCAATGGAATTATTTCCTTAGCCCAGAACTTGAAGATCCATCTTTCTTCATTTAGGGTCTGATTCAAACCCATTTAAGTCAATGGAAAGAGTTCCACTGACTTTAGTGGGCTTTGGACCAATCCTCACATTCCTCCGGAATACGCTTTTCCTTCCATGGTGCTCACAGAAAATAGTGTCAGCTTTACATAGTCCAGAAAAAAAGGAAAAAAGGCAGGGGGCCCAACCTACATGAAGAAGATGTCTTGGCATAGATATAGAACTGTTACTACTCCTCAGTAGCTATGTGTAGATCCATTCTATTTTGGGAAAAAAAAAAATTAAAAATCACTGCATTATTTTTTTCCTTCTCAAATGTTAGTCAGCTATGGTTATGCTGAGTGACTGGTCTAGTCAGGAGAGTTTCAAGATGTCTCTTAATATATTCGTACCAGTCTCTTAAGGTATTTTTACCAACCCTTTGTGATTTTTATCTTATACTCCATGGGCTTTCTGCCTTTTGAGCAGTGTGAACACGGCAAAAGTCTGCACTTCCAGAAGACAGTTAGCAGCCATCAGACTGCTGTCTTCTAATGTCCACTGGTCCTTGAGAGAATTTTGGCCTCTTATCACACAGCTGCTCCACCAAAATTCCTATATGTGGAACAGTCCATTCTTTCTCCATAATAGGAGACTTTCTCGTAGATCCAGTCACAGTACTTGTGCTCCCACTGCAATCACGAAGAATCTGGAAGCTTCAAGAAGAGTGGGGTACTGTGTCCAAGCACATGCAGTTGCAGATCTAGTCAAAGTGGAAATGAAGACTTCAAAGGCACAGTGGAGAGGCTTTTACTCTGCGGGGGTAAGAGCAGGCAGGTGTCAGCCACTTCCCACCAGGAGTCATGGTGCACAAGCAGGTAGGCAGAATGTGAGTAGCGCCCTAGGAATAAAAAAACCCCAAACCTCTGTTGGATGTTAGCCTTTATTTCTGGATAAGCAATTTGGTAGGCTTTAGGGTCAGCCTTCAATTTTTTGCAATACTGATGATTTGGCTAAAGTTTTTGTGGAAGTGGAAACTCAAGGTACTGTCCAACACACTCCAGGAGTGCTATATTTTAGCAGGAGGAGGGAACTCTGCATTGATTGACTTTCAAAGTAACTTCCTTAGAATAAAACTACTTTGAGACTAAGTAACACAGAAAATATATTAACTTTTTGGGAACAATCAGTTTAAAATTAACCAAATTCATGTCCTGTTAGAATTCTTGATCAAGATTTTAGTAATTCAGACTTAATCATTTGAAATTTTACATTGATTAGTAACTATGGAAAACAAATGTTTCTGATCCATTTTTTCTTATTCTTGGAAGAGAAATATGGATCTACATTCCTGTAGATAGCTCAGATTGCCCATTGTTCCCCTTATTTCTG
>VWZT01006829.1:126376-155713 GCA_013397055.1 Pachycephala philippinensis
AAAAAAAAAAAGGTGAGATACTTTTTAGAGAATTTAAAAGAAACTATTAATTTTTCATCACAAAGCTGTGAAGAGTGATGGCTCTAAGACAGTATCACAGGAATATAATTATCTATATCTGGTCATGAAGGAATTGCAGCAATCTTCTAGAGACATATAAAATGTAGATATAGATAGATATCATATGTCATCTCTGGTGACGGCAAGGTATTATATGACAATGAGCACCCTTTATAAACAAATACTGAGTCATCAGCTTTGATGCTGAAGAAGTGAAGGTTATGATAAACTTATGTAAGAACCAATTTAATTTTATCTCATGTCAGTGACTCATCTTTCTCCCACACAAAATAGTGATTCTGGCTCTCCTACTGTTTTATCCTTCTGCAGTGTGTAGCAAAGAAATTTACTACTTAAATGCTTGGGCTTTATGTTTATAGAAAACAATGCAAAGAGGAAATTGTTTCTGAACACATTTCAAAGGGCAAGGGGCCAAGGGACAATGAAGCAATTTAAAATACATTTTGAGAACACTGGTGTTTTAATTTTAAATAATTTGTTTTATGATAAAAAACATTCTGAGTATATTCACTTCAGTGTCACACTTCATAAAGCCTCTCTCTCACTTTCTGCCATAACTGCCTACACAGTTTTACTAGAAAACTCTTACAATATGCTGATCACTTGGAGTAAAGAATTCAAGGAGTAAATAGGAAGATATATTTCTAGAACAACAGGAAACATGCTGTGGATGTTCATCTGACTTGTCTGTCACCTGCTGACATCAGAAATGTCAGATGCTGGAGGAAGGATGATAGTGTTTCCTCCAAGCACGGCATACTTCTCCAAACCCAGACACCAACACATGGTTCAAGAGGGTCTGTCTTCAATGATGGTCTCATTTTATTCAATTTAGTTAAATACTGTCTATAGTACCAGCCTCCTTTTTTGAGCCCCTTTTTTTTAACACTTTGGCATAATTTCTCTTCATATGTTTTTTCTGTTCCTGCCTCTGTGGTATAAAATTCATCACTGTCTTCTCTGTCTCCTCATCAATAAACAAGCTCCTCACGATTACTCAATAAAATGTTTGAAGTAGCAGTGCAGAAATTCCACCTTGCATCACCCACTCACACAGTTGTCAAATCTGGTTCTTCCTTTACTTTGCATTTATTTCCTCTTATTCAGGTAGCATTGAACTTCGTAGTTCTGCTGCAAAGTCAGTTTCATCATTTGTCCCTATCTTACACTCAAAATAGTTTGAATTGCTTTGTCATTCTATAGTTTCTACATTATCTAACCAATCTAGAAATCTTTTGCTTCTCCCTCCATAGCTTAAGATTCCTTTTGTTCACTTGTTCACAATAGAAGATTTTGCTTAGAACACGACACTGGAGATTTGTAAAACTTTGTCTATGCTTTTTCCCCAATTAGTCATCCTGACAGCAGCGTATTTTGCATCTTTTACTACTATTATTTATTTTGCACCCTGATAATCCTGTTTCATGGACTGGTGATGATAATTCTTGCCTCCACTCCCATGTCTGCTCCCCAGCACTGTGCCTACAGCTCTTGCATTAATGATGAAGCATCAGCAGTTTTCTCCTTGTTGCATGTGGTGCTCAGCCTGAGCCACTGTCCACTGTTTGCTGTTGTGTTGGGTGTCTGGGTTCTCCGTGCCACGGCCCTGTGTTGCAGCTGGGAACAAACATGGCCTGTGAAGCAAAGGTTCCTGCTAGAAGTGCTTCCTGCAGATTTTGGTGAGGTCCTTCACCCATGCCTTGTCATCAAATAGAATTAGTTTTGTCCCAGGAAATTTGAACCTCAAACATACAGATGCATACATCTGTAGCTACTTAAGACTTCCTTTATAATCACTGGTAAGAAACAGGCACTTCTCGGGCACAATTATTATGACATATTTTAGATATCTGCAGTAGGATGAGGTGACTCATATCCTAAAAATGCTTATTTCTCTCTAGTGACTGTACAGAAAATTTAAGACAACTAGCTTTCAGATGTAGACATCAACATTATAAATACCCACACTTCATCATGTGATTTTTATGTGTGGAATCTCGGGCTGAGGCTGGTGAAAATGAGTCTTATCCCTGATTTAGATGAGTGGCTCCACCAAAAGCTGAGTGATTAGCCTCTCTGAAGGACAAGACCACTGTGCCCTTAAGTAGAGGCAGCTACCAGTTTTGAGTTGTTTTGGGGGGTTTTAGGTCTATGTCTGACCATTAAATTTCAGCAGAATAACTTCTACAAAAAAAATTATTATATGTCTTTCTGAGATTCAGACTGCAAAGAACAGTGGGGAACATCAGAAAATCAGGCTTTCTAAATTTCTTTTTTCACCCTTCTTTCCACACATGGACAAAGATATGATAGGGAATGTGCTGGGAATTACAGCTCTGGAGTTTAGCCTTGTCTATGAGGCACAACAAAGACTGTATATATAATTTTGTATATATAATGGAGGGGATTTGTATATATAATTTGTATATATAATGGAGGGAAATAGAGAAAGCTAAAGACTTGCAGAGCAGGAACTCTTCCAGTTTTGAGTACTGTTTGTTTGATTGTTTTCAAAAGGCATAGAATGTTTACACAGAAAATAAAGTATTTCATCTTGATGTCTGGCAGGAATCCATCATACTCCACCTGGAATTTGCTTTGAATTTTCATTGCCCAGATGTGTGGGGTTTGTTTAGAGGAAAACATAATTTATCTATATGCTTATGCTATGCACTTCACAATATGACTTGCAATAAACATGGTTACAGATATACATATATCTATTATCTGAAACATGGGATGGTTTAGAAGCCCGAGAGCAGCAAAGAGAGTTTAATACTGATTTATATAATTAATTTAAATCCTGTCCTTATCAACATCAGTGACAAAATTCCATTGACTTAAGCAGTGCTAGAAGTTCAGTCCATGTTACTTTGTCATTTGCTGTTAGCAAAGGGTTCGCATCATGTTCAAAAATGAATGCAATTTAAAAGCTCTTCTGTCTGATGCATCAAAAATGCACTTTGATTCAAAGTGTACTGTATCAGAATGCAGCCTACTTACATAGCTCAGACTCAGAAAGATCTCATTAAATCTCAAACCTCATAATTGGAAAAAAATATTGGTAGGCAACATGAAACAGATCTTTGTGACAACATAACCATGTGAAATCTGTAGTTTATTACAGCTCAAAAAGTTTGTCTTTACCTACCCATGTCGTAGCCCTACTCAGTGAACACGTGAAGCACACTATTCTTGTAAAATATGGATCTAGGGGTGGCCTGGCTTACCAAAATCTCATTCTCATGTGATTCATTAATCCTTCTACATTGGTGCTGTCAACGTGGTGTTGCAGATGAGATATGTTAGTGAACAGCTGAGGTAGTTTTAAAATGTTCCTTAGCTATAACTGATCCAAGTGAGCACTGTAATTTCTTCCTCCATAATGAAGCCAAACATCTCAGCTTAATCTGAGCTTGATGATAACTTTATCTGATCTGCTTGACTTTGTTCTGAAAGGGATTAGGAGTATGCACACTATCTTTTGAGAGGTAGTTTATCACCTCCTTTTTATTTTTTCTCAAATAATAGTTACAGCTGAGATAGATAGCTAACCCGTCCAATGCCTTTTTCTGCTGCAGAGACCTGGTTTGTGCTCTTGCCCTTAGCTAAGATGCATTCTTAGAAAATGAGAGGCCAGTCTTCATCTACTCTGGAATGACTCATTTGTGGATTCTGAGTATGTTGTTTAAGGAATAAATTCTGTACCATGAAAAACTGTCTGTGTAGGAATTCAATTTAAAAAAAAAGTTCGGGCTAAAAAATGTGCTTCTTAGCTAGTAGGGAAATTAATAAAATGGAATGTGCACATTGTCTATTTGTAGAGATGTTTAGACAAGTTATTAGAGGTGACTGAAAGACAATATTGAAATTTGTATTGTATTTAAAACTAATTTTGTTTTCTTCAGATTTCAAAGTCACACATACCGAAAATAATAAAAAAGAATCAGTCTTAAATAATTCATTATTATAAGGCAGCTTATTTGCAAAGTTCGCTATTAAGAAATGTTCAGAACATCATTATATATTCAGAAATTTGTGAGTCAGTATTCTGACAGGTTATAATAAAAGAATAATTTGACAGGGAAATTCAGCATTTTTAATCAGTTATTCTTCCATCTGTGACAACGAATGAGTTTTTAGTGTTGGCTGTAAAATTACTGTGTGCGATGTTGGAATACTTTTATAAAAAAAAATTTATTTTCCTTTCCCTAGAACCTTGGCTGTATTTTCTCATATATTTATAGTCTATTCATCAGACTTTGGACTGTTCATTCAGGTTACAAATGAAACAAACCCCAAGATTAAAGCCAAGTCTTCAAAGCAGGTACATCCAGTGTGATCTGTAAGGCCAAGATTGAGAAGCACTCCTGTATATGCTGTTTTTAACATAGAGACAAGTGCTTTACTGAAGTCATGAAGAGATGGAGATTAAAAGTTGTTGTGGTGAATGGACATTTGTAGCCTGGGTGAAAATCATGATGCTTGTGTGAAGTACGTGTGACACAAGTTTCAAAGAACCTTGCCAAAATCTTAAGAGTATTACAGTGCTGAATGCATTCCAAAATATTTGTCATACTTGGTCTTAAGAAATAACTTGTCTCACTATGCAGCTTCTCTAAAATAGCTGTTTTACACTGATCTTTAATGGGTCTTTTCCAAACAGAGCATATGAAGTCAGAGAAGAGGAATTAGGCGGCTTTGCAGGGCACCACAGCTGACCCGTATGTGCTGTGATGTATGGAATGGCTGAATGTGCACTTGCTGCCCTGGTGATGTAAGAAGCAGACGTCCCCCGTGACGGCTGTCGGGGCAACAGCCGGACAGGCAGCCTCGCTGAGGTGAGCAGGGCTGCTCAGCTCCCTGGCCCCGGACCAGCATGCTAATTATTCATGCACAGCAGGATATTTGCTCGGGGAAATAGGATACAGTTAGCAATGGATTAGATCAGCTGAAAGCTCAGCAACTTTTTTTGCAGAAGAGTGCAATGCAGAAAGTGTTGTTTGATCAGAGCTGAGTTTCATAGCATTCTCTCTTAAATTATAAAACTAGCATATGTGCTACATTATACATCTACGTGTGGTTCTGGTATTGTTATGGGCATTGCTTCTATGCAATAGCTATCCCCTTTTACTCTGACTTCTAAAGTGGTAGTAATAACTTTGATTTGAAAATCTGATTTTACATATTCAGCTGCCTCTGAGACAAAAGGTCTACAGTGTACCTTAACCCAGCAAGAGAGTAGACATTCTGGACAAACAGCTCTGAGAGATTTAGGTATGTCTCATACTGCCTTGGGGCCAATGGGTAGAGTAAGTGACCTCTTGATGCTGTCCAACCTGCTCTCATTCTGGAAATGAATGTATTGCAACATGTCCTGTGGCCAGGTTCTCAGGAGGTTCTAAGCCAGTCTCATGCAGGTGGGTTAGTGGCCTTATGCTGACTTCTGTTCAGAGCATACGGCTTGGATCTAGCAAAGCAAGCCACAGGGCATTCCACTTCCCTCTTACAGAGGTTCAAGACTGAAGCAGAATGATACTTTTTAAACTCACTAATTGAAGACTATTAATTCCAATGTTTATGTCAAATCAACAGGTAGTTACAAGATTCATATATGCTATCAAGCTTACTGCAAAAGCAAACCTTTGTCTTGTGCTCCTAAAACTGGCACCCAGATTTAACCCAGGGCTGAAGGAACTTGTCATGTAAAATTAAATGGTCTCATCTATTTTAGTTGCAACACTGTTTGCTCCGTCTGGGGAAAAGAAGAACAAAGGAGTCTGGCTGGGATCTGAATGCAAGATCCAGACAGACTGAATTTGCATGTTCATATGTTTATTTTCATGACCAGATCCTTGGCTAGAGACTCAGAGGTAAGGGTTTTGCTGAAGTATTTCCTGGAAGTAATTCATGCTTTTGAAAGGAAGCATCTATTAAACAGACATACTTTGCTCCACCTTCTGAGAAGAGTCTATTGGTGCCCATCTATATGTTGCTAGATGTTCAACTAGGCACTGCATTGACAGGGCTCTTGGGTACCAGTATTAGATGCAAGCTCTGCCTGACTGGTGAAGGAGATATATCCCAACCAAGCCCTACCCAAATTGCTTCTAGAAGCACTGATTCCCTCCTGCTGCTCCAGAAGTGCTGGCTTCCCTTCCTTCGGGTCTCAGCTAGCACTTCTGTCCAGCTGTTGGCTTCCAAACCATTCAGACTGAAGTTGTTCATTCAGAGAAGTTGTAGATGGCTGTTTTGTCCAAGGCCAGGTTGGGTGGAGCTCTGAACAACCTGGTCTAGTTAAAGCTGTCCCTGCCCATGGCAGGAGGGTTGAAACTAGAAGATCTTTAAGGTCCTTTCCAACCTAGGTCATTCTATGATTCTAAGTTAGCCAACTGGTGTCTCTTCCACAAAAAAAGACAGGTACAAGGCACACACCTCAGTGTAGCTTACTAATTTAAGAAGGTTTGAGTTTTGTTTTGTTGGTTGGTTCTTTGAAATGAGTTCTGTGAATCCCCTTTCTGTGTCCAAATCTCCTCACTTGTGCTTGGTGACAGCTGAGTCCTCCTTAGTCCCTTTGGTAAATGGAGTTTTTAGTCACAGTGAAAGAAGACTTTACACTTTTCCTTGTTCTCCACTAATTGCTATGCTGTCTCTTTCCTAGAGCAAAAAGGAGGCTGAAGAAAATCCTACTTATGAAGCACCGCCATTCTTAGCTCTCCTGTGCAAATGCTGCCACTTCCTTAATTCCACAGCTTCTACCTCAGGGAATTTATTTTGGACTCTCCTTCCATTTTTGCCAAAGAGCTCACTGTTTCCAAACAAAACAACCTCCCTTCATGACCTCTTCAGTCAGGACATTAGCTTTCTCCTGAGGAATAATATTACTTGCTTGATAACTGATCTCCTGCTCTGGTTTGTACTGAGTCTGCCTGGTGTGCCCAGCATGCTGCCAGCACCCTTTGAAGAGCAATTAAAAAGTCAGAGTTAGCAGCCTTTTTGTGCAATGAAGACCTTAATGGATGAGGACAACTCCTTTAAGCCATGTTACCCACACAGTTTAAGCCAGGGAAAACTTTAAAATGTATGTGTTTTACTAATGCAGTTCTGTGTCAGTCACAGGTACATGCTTGAGTATTTGCATGTCTTGTTAATAGCCTTAAATAACCTAACACCCAATCCATGACTTGTTAACAACTTCCTTGGAATAATAAGGGATGAATAAATCACTGTGTTTGGGTAATCATGCCATTAACCTTGAAAAGAAAAAAGAAAACAGATGCAAGAGAAAGACATAAAGGAAGTCCCAAAGGACTTTGTGGCTTGAGAACATAACACCGATATAAATTTACACGTAAGTTTATATTGTGAAATTAAAGCAATACAGAAAAATTTCTCCTTTTTCACATCTTATTTCAGAGGAACAGCAACATTTATTTGGATTTACTTTAAATCATTTAGCCACAGATTAAACTGAATCAAATTTAAGCCAGTCATTCTCAGATAAGAAAATGAACCCAGACAATTTTACAAATATAAAGGCTGCTTTGAGTTATACTGGTCCAATTTTTTCTCATCTGTGAGTATTTAGTGATGGCAAATGAGCAAAGGCATATGTGATCGCAAAGATGAAGCTGCAGCAAATTACTTATTTATGGATCTCTTCCTTGTTTTTTCTTGGTCTACCCATAATAGAGTTAGCAAGGGAGAAAAGATCAAAATCTGAATAGTAGCATTTAGCTAAGTTACAGCTAACAGGGACTGTGCAGGGACAGCAGAGTAGGAAGAAAGTGTTTCACTGCCTGGAACTGAGAGCAGGCTGGTTCAGTTTGGCCTGCAGTTGGTGACAATGCATTGGCAGAAAGTCTGTCAGCTCATTTGGCTTTCTGTCTGTGTGTTCTTTCTGCCATCCCCAGAACCAGTGACCAGAATTAGTTCTGCTAGCAAATGTAGTCATCTCATATTTTTTCTTTCTCTTCTTCAGTGAGTATATAGGAACCTGTGCAATCTGAGGATTTTTCTCTTTCTCTGGGTTACAGTGTATGATGTAAATGAAGCAACGTATTTGTTATTACACAAACCTAAATAAGACATGTAAGGTCAGGTATGTACAATTCTTACCTGTACTTCTTAACCTCAAGTACCTGGGTTTTCCTCTCCTAGGAGAAAGAGTGATTAGAAGCAAAGAATGGCTCTTCCTTCACCTCATGATTAGGGCCTGCCAACATCACGAAGAACTGCAACAAATGTATTGCCATTATTGTTTATCACTTCTCCCTGCCATGAAGCAGTTCTTGGCCTAATGGTTATAAACTATTGTCAGTGGAAAGTCTGAATTCTCCAGGTAGGTAATATATTTCTTCTGTTCTGATTGTCTGGAAGGTAATATTGTGGATTTGGGTATCAGAACACTTTACTCACAGATATAGTTCCAGGGATCACGGGCCTTCCTTGTCTCGTGGGGAAGACAGTGCAGTAAGGGAGAGAAATTGGGCAGTTTAGCATAACAGTTCCTTCCATGAGATCCTTTTTCTGTGTGCAAGATGACACAGTCCAAGAGGGAGGTTTGGCAGGTCAAGCATGATGGCTCTTGCCATCCTAAACTTCATCCTGGCACAGGAACATGAGGTTTCCTGATCTCTTTGTTTCCTCTCTGACCCCCACAATGCTCCTGGATCTGGATGCAGAGCTGCAGCTTCTCCACCAAAGTCGTCAGGAACTCCTGGGAAGATCCCAGCATTCACTCCCAAGTTTCCTCAGTTATAGGATTAGGCAGGAAAATATTTCATTAGCATTTTGTCTGATCAGCTTGAGCTGTTATTGCCTGGTTTGCCATCACCACAGTTGATGGAATCCATAGTCAGTTTGTTCCAGATATGTCCTGGACACTTCTGTATTTCCTGAAGATTAATTTTTCACATAGTTTCACTCTCTATTTCCTGAGCACACCAAAGTGCTTTGTTGTTTGGGGGAGGTGGCTGATCGTATTTCATCTACTACAGCAGAAATTTGGTTAAAATTCAAAGGCTCAAGCAACGTAAGTTAACATAAATATTATTTGAAATAACCCATACCATGCAAGGACATCCAATAATTTTGTCTGGTAAGGACTAGCTCAATGGTAAACAAAACTTTGCAGAATATCTTGTCATTTTATAGAAAATATCTAAAGATTTTGGTCAGTTCACTTGGTCAGCTGCACACAATCTTTGCATGGAGTTTATCTGAGTTGCAAACATTTCACCTTGTACAGTAAATGCAGCTACTATCTATGGACTCATTACCAGATCATGATTTCTTACTAGCTGAGGTCCTCTCCATTTTTCAGATATGGAGAGTGAAGAAAAAAAGCTGGAATATTGCTCTAAAGCCAGTTTGTATTTAGATATGGAAATGAAATTCATATCTTCTCCAGTGATGTGCTATGGCTAAGCAAAGTACTTGGAGATGAAGGTGATAAGGCAAAAAACATATTTTCATTGACTCAACTATACTGCTGTTGATTTGCATTCAAATCTTTGTTTCCCATCTCTGCTATTGCTAACACTTCTGGTAATAAATGATTTCCCATCTTTCTACAATACCATGAAGCTTTTTGTCCACTCTTCCAGTCTTATACTCAACAGAAACAGAATAGATCAAACTAATATTCATATAAAATGGAGCTTGGTTTGTTTGAATGGGTTTTTTGGTTTCTTTGTTCTTAATTAGAATTGAGGAACAATCTTTGTACCTATCATTTGTGGAAATCTTGTTGTGTTTCATTTAATAAGAAACCACAACAGCTACGAAAAAAACTTAAACCTATGGTCTGTAAGCTAAGATAATGTGGTTTATCATAAGGAAAGGGTTAATAAACCAAGTTGTATTTAACCATTCTTCAAGTCTGGCCTTGCTGAATGAATCACTGCAATTAGACCTTTTCTTCTAGGAGAGTGTTGTGTCTAACAGAGCTCACACACCAGGAATGAGCAGGATTATGAAGTCTGAGGAGCCAGAAGTCCTCTTCTTGGTGTGTGTGCTTGTACAGGTCTAGCAATCTATACTGTTACTCTTCCAAGGGTGTTACTGTGAATTAACACATGTGGTCCAGCACAACAAATTTGGAGACAACTTCTCTTTTGGATGCCTGTTTGTGAGACTGACTCTAGTAACACGTGTTTCATCCACCCATCAGTAAGGACCCCAGTAATGGGAAGATGCCCAGTGACTTCAGTGGGAGTCAAATTTCAAAGTAAATGAAGAAGTTTAAAATACTCGTTCAACCATGGCTCTAAGAACTGCTAGTCTCTGATATTTGAATATAAGATGAAGGAGTGCAGCCAGGGGCTTGAAGGAGAAAATGTTTGCAAGTTTTAGTGTTTGAGCAGCTTAGCACAGATACATGGAAATGAATGGGAGTCTCTGGTAGTTGCAACAGGCCATGGCATGAACATTTGAGTGTTTGTTAATTAGCTAGTTATTTCTGACCTATGACCTTTTCCTTTCCTATTAGGTATTTTCTATGAAAAAGTGATTAAAATGGGGAGACTGTACAGACACCTGAAAGGCTAGAGGCTGTTCAGATGAAATCCAAATCCCCTAAACTTTGTTACCACATTCCACTAATGCTATGAATTCTGTTTAGCTGATGCCAGCATGGTTTTATTCATATTAAATTTCTCAAAGCTTTATTTGCCTGGTTTAAATAAAAATAAGAATTGGTCTAAGCCTTCCAAGAAAGAACCTTAAAAGTCTCAGATCTGAAGTACAAAAAGATGAGGTAATTTAAAAGGAAAAAAAAAAAAAAAAGACAGAGAGAAGTAAAAGGAAAAAAATAGTAAAAGGAAAAAATTGAATAGCGGTTCCAGGTTATACTATTTCAAGAAAAAAAAAAGGTCTGCAAATATGATACCCTATAAATTTCCAGTGTAATTTTTGAAACCTCAAATTTGAGGGCTTGATATGTATTTAAGCTGAACATTTTATTATTCAATCAGTCAATATTTTGAGAAGAGACAGGCATAAGCTGTCATCAACAAGACATCCTATCCAGCTTTTTGTTTCCCAGCAAAATTTGCAGATTTGGCTCAACTGAAACATTTAATATGTCTAACTCAATTTCCAATAGTTATTTTAAATTAAAAATGAGGAAAAGTTTAAAGGTAGCAATTAGATGGTTTATAAAGCAATACTTTTCTATTTCGTGCAGAAATAAGCCTTCATTTTGAAATTCACTATTTTGTGGTGTCTAAACATCTTAATTATTTTCCAGTAAAAAAAGATATTTTTTTCAATCTGGTATTACTCTTTTACTGTTTTGATCACCTAAATATTCTTGTTGTATATATTCTTGGAAAGCAAATTTTCTGTAACCAAGTCACTTTAGACCAACATTACTACTTATGTTTTCCAGCATTATAACCTATGAAACTCTGCCACATCCTAGAACCGTGGTGCTGGACAACAGAACACATACTGATTAGCCGTGGGTGACTGAAATTCTGGCTCCATCCCAAGGTGAGGCTGACTCAGTTTGCACATTTTGACACACTAAATGATATTTTTTCCTTTGCATTACTGTCCATTTCACTGTGTAAGAGGCAGCTGGGAGAACGGGCTGCCAGGGCCTCAGGGTGGATGAGAAGTGGCATCACCACGCAGGCACTGGCAAGGGAGTGAGAAGCACCCTGCCCTTTGCTCAGAAGACCTGTGCAAAATAACCATTACAAATGCTCAGCTGCAGTACCCTTCTGGAGCTGTGAGAATAACCATGTTTTGGCTTTGCAGGGCCTTTAGCAGGAGTGTAAGTAAACGAAAAAGCATTGCAAATCCCAGCTACACTGTCCTCCTGTGTATGTCAGGTACAGCATCCATGCACAAGCCCCACTACCATTTGCTTTAATTACCGTGGTGAAACATTTTATAAACAGCAACATGTTTCCTGAGTGTTAGTCATGATGTTCCTTCAATTGCAAGGAATGCAACTATCAAAGGCAAGAGCATTTACAGGGTCTGCCAATGCACTATAAAAAAAATAAACTGGGCAAGTAATCAGGACTTCATTTCTACCTGAATTTTTCTTTAATTTTCTCAATTAATACAGCAAAAGAACAAGCTCCATTGTTTGTTTCTTAGCTTTCTCCCTATGAAATGCTTCAGAGTATCCCTTACTCACCAGCAGGGAAAACCCTTATGGACCCTGTGACAGAGCTGAAGACCTGCATTTAGGTCCTGAAGTCAGAAGAGCAGTCTGAATGTTCCCCAAAGCAGTTCCCATTCTCATCTTATCCCATCAGGAGATCGACACTTGTGGAAAAAGACTGAGTTTTTCAATTCCACTCTAAATCTTGGAACACAGAAACAGAGGATAGAATTTTGTCTGAAATGAAGAGGCTGTGTGTCGTGGGTATTTGGCATGAGAGCACATGTGGCACTGGCTGACCTGGGGAATGGGAGAGGAAGAGGTCCTTTTGCTAGTCCTCCTGCCTCAAGGAATAAGGCTGTGGTCCTGTCCCTAAAAAATGATGTCCAGAGCATACAGAAACACAGGCATGTGAATACAGTTGCACCAGCCTGCATTGCTTAGGCTAGTTCTGGAAAGGACAAAAATAGTGCCAAAAAAAACAGGTGAAAGAAAGCTACTGAAGTCCTCACTGAGGAAGAGGAGCCTCTGAGGAAGGAATTACAGAAATCAGGAGAAGCCTGGAGCCTCTTTTGGGCCTTATAATGTCTTGATCGTTCTTTGGCTTAGTTTCCCCATATTTAAAGCAAAACATCCATATTACTTTTCACTTGTCCCTTTTTATTCTCTTCCAACCTCCTTGCAACTGACACTAGACTGAGCTATATGCTTGAGTGCATTGCTGATTTTTTTTCCATTCCAAAACACTTTTTATGGAGTGACAAAATAACAATTTTTTAACTTAGTTTTCTTGAGCCTCCCCAGATGTTTGAAAAGACTTTTGGAATCATAAGCTTTAAGAAATATTATATAGACAACTGTACTCTTTTATTTTTCTCCTTCAGCAGGTCTTTATCATTTATTTTTCCAAATTCATTGTGTAGGGATGATTGTCAGAATGTGCTGACTAACAGGAATACCTAATGGATGCACTGTGCATGCCAGTAGTTCTAAATTTGAAATGATTTCCAGCTGTCTTTTCTGGAATAAGAACAGTACCTGCTTTTCCTCTCTATATACTGTATTTCAGATTCTTGCCTAAACAGCCAAAGTATATTCCTCCCTAAGAAACTTCATAGGCACTAAACCTTCAAATTCACTTCTTCATTGCTCAGTTGAGTCAAAAATTTACATAATTGCTCAGAAGTTATTTTCTTAGAATGAATATGAATCTTGAAGGAAATAACCCAATCCAAAGTCCACTTGTTTTCTAGTTCAAAGGTCTTATTGAGTCCATTTTCATGTTGTGTGGCCAAGAACGCCTTCATATTCTGAATGTTGACTAAACATTAAAAAAAAAGCTCTAAAATATTCCATTAATATAGTCAAATCAACAGAGCATTGCTCTGAATCTGTACAGGTTTTTTCCAGGAAGAAATTCCAGACCGATTGAAGCCATATTTCCTCAGCATGGCAGGCCAAGTGAATAATGCATCAAAAGATTGTATTTTCTTTATTTACTTTCTAAAATGTGCATGAACAACAATGACAACAAAATTCTAGAAAGCAACCACTTCTTCAAACCACTTCTCTGCTTTAATGAAGTATCCAGGATGTTCTTCGTCTGGAAAAGGAGTGCATCTTTGTGCGATTTGTGGCCAAATTATCTGTGGAGATTCCTGGACATCCTACAAAGCCTTGCTTTTCATAGGGGCCAGAGCTAAAGCTGGGGTCTTAGTTGGGATTACAGTAACTGGACAGGAATTCAGTGAGACATCTCGAGAGGCACCTGTACTACAGGTACCATTTGAGGTATCTGTAGTGCACATTGAAGACCATGAACTCCAGAGCAACAGTCCTTGATGGCAAGTAGGGATACTGGTGTAACCAAAGGAAGGGAAATACCATGTTAGGGGACTCACAGTAGGAGACCTTGAGCCTCCAGTCCTCCTTGAGCCATTGGAACACAGAGAAATTGCCAGGGGTTGAGCATCACCCTCAGCGAACCTGTCTGGGTTATTTTCTTTTTTTCCTCTCTGTATTTTCACTGTAATCTTGAGGAGTAAGGCTCTGCTATTTGTCTACCAGAAATCCCTCCTTATTGAGTTGCATACTGTTGCTTCATAAAGTTCTTCATATGCTGGATTAGATGAGGCCACAAAAGTTAGCACTCTGTGTCTTGCAGAGCTGCTGAGAGCAGAAGTTTAAAATGGAGAAGCTCCAGATTAGATAAATGAATAAAAATCTAATTCTTCCTCCCTTTGAAAAACTCATTCTGCTTCCTGGGATCAGGACTTTGATTTTATCATGGAAAAGCATATTTTTATCATCCTTTTTATTATCCACTCTTTCTTGTTATATATGTTAACATTGGATTCCTAGACAATACAAGTTTTATTTAACTAAAATGTCTCCAATACCTAGTTCAATCATGTTACAATCTTGACACAGACATATTCCATAGGAATGAGTGAAATGTCTACTTATCCTGTATGTCATCAGTTAATTTCAAGAGTTCAATTTCAGTGCCTTCTTCCTCATCTGAGGATAGATGTGTCTGCATGTTCACGACAAGGCATGAAGAGATACCAGTGATGCAAGAAAAGGGACAATTTTTCTTGAAAAGATTTTATACTAATACTGTGTAAGTGCAAACTGAATGAAAGAAACACATGGCAATTTAAACCCCAGCATTTTCGTATTTACACTGGTTATATAAGTTACAGCACTTTTTATTTTACTGTCTGCTCTCCCAAATATATATATATAATGAAAAGCAATAACTCAAACAGTGGGCAGCACTATAAATGGATCTCTTTGTTCATTACTGTTGTAAGAGATCCATCCCTTATTTCATCAAAGTAGAACTGCACTTGACTAGAAAGCAAATATTGTGTTGAATTCAGCACCTCTGTACCAAAAACATTTTTCTACCACAGCTCATCTATCTGTCACACACATCATTCGGTATTTCAAACTGTATTCTGAAAGTGGGAAGACAGATCTATTTCAGACTACAGTTTCTTTTTCCTTCATCCTACCTCTTTCAGATGCCTCCTTTTGATTTCAACTTCTCTGTTTATAGGTTAATGCTATATGGAATTAATTGCTGCTGAATCTCACTGAAACCATGGTTGCCTTGGCTCAGCTTCCCTTTGGCTCTAATGATCGCTCCGCCTTAGCTAAGTGCTCTTAGTTAGACCAGTCCACACACAGTGATGTTCCTGCTTCACTTTCATCCTTTGCTTTCCAGGGCTGGAAATGTATGATTTCCTCCCTGAGGGGATAACACTTGTGAAACACTTGGACAGTACAGTCTTATGATCCTAGACTATAACTGAACAGCTAAATAAGTGTTTAAACCCACCGTACAGAGTGTTTATTTAAAGGAAAAATACATTAACAGTTCAAAATGTAAGGATTTTGCTATATCAGTTACACATATTCTGACTCCACCTGTAGTATCAGGTACTGGGATTGTGGAAAACTACAATTCCTTAAAAATACCTCCATTTCATGATGCATACATGGGCAAAAGTGCAATTAAGAGCAGGGAGTTTATAGCCTCTAGACCTGGGACACACCACACTGCTGCATTTCCCTCTAGCTAGGTCAAGACCCCTTCACTAGGAGTGACACAGTATTTTCACATTCACACCTGAGAATAGGTCTCTCAACTGAAAAAATGCTTAAGTAAAAGTTTCTTAGGGGACAAAAGTGGCATGAAGTGAGGGAAAAATGAATGAATGTTCACCTATAGAAAATATGCCCTTCCTGCCTTGGAGCATCTGTGATAAATACTGTGCCTACCCAGAAAAAAAAATAGGTATAAAGCACAAGAAATCAACTGGAAATAATTTAAAATATAAACCACTTTGTACTGTGGTTAAACATATTTAGCACTTTCTAGTGTTTTAGGACTTGGAATTCACAAGGGGAAGAGAGAGGCTCCCTCTGCTTTCTCCCTGCCAAGGGCTGCTCCCCTCTGCTACTGTATTTGTGATGGTTTCAGAAAAGAAAGAAAAAGAAGCAGTAAGCATTTTTCAGGAACTAGCAACACCCCTCAAAAAGGGAATGTTTAAAATCATAAGAGTTTGCACATTTATGCATCTGTCTTTTGCAGACAGTCTCCCAGTGAGTGAAGCTCCATACGAGCATTGCTAGACAGGCTCACAGCTATAGAAGGAGCCTGCTCTGCAGGGGTGCAGGGTAAGCAAGGTGTTGTAAGAGACTCCATGAAAAGTAGCTCTTAATTTTCTAGATCACATTATTAATTGGAAGCTCTCCAGAAAAGGTGAAATATAGAAGAGCTTATATTGATATCTGCCTTACAGATTTTATATTTTAGCTCCTCCCTAAAGCAGCCCAGGCTAACGCTTGCCAAGAAAAAAGTAGCTCTGGAGAATGTCAGCTTGTTTTACCTGTGTGAGCCAGGCTTCTGTGGACATGTCTGTGGCAGATCGCCAGCAACACTCCTGGGAACCCTACAACCCAGGGCTGTATGCTCTTAACAACTGTGTTTTTCAGACTTTATTGCATGCCCCTAAATGTTTTCGAGCCCTAGTGTAGACTCCTGCAGTGTGAATTTAAGTATGCTGGCTGTAAGCTTGCTTTCTTAGTTGTTGTTTGTGGATCTCTTAATAAAATCACATTGATTCTCAGATAACTGTCATGGAATGAAATCCATTAGTCTGGAATTTTATAGGTCTGCTCTGGAATAAGTTACCTTCCAAGGAATATTAGAGTATGTTTTATTTTTAAACAAGGGGAAAGGAGGGAAAAATGCATTTGCCTGTCAGTACAGTTTTACAGTAATGGAGCAGTACCCCCTTCTGATGCATCATTAGGGTTAAAAGTAGCATCACCAGTTCTTCTCAGCTGCTCTATTGCCCTTGTTGGCTCATTAGGTTTATCAGTTAGGGCTCACTCACCTCCAAAATTTCTTAGACCTTTGTCTGTCCTGCTGTGACTGCTGAAATCAGAGCAGGACCTGTCAGCACATCCATCCTGGATTCCTTTTCCACCCCCTGGTGTTGTCACTGTTCTTTTGTCCCTATATCCTGTGAGTGCATTCTGCAAGATCACATTCAGTCATGATTTTTTGCCCCACATTCCCTCTCAGGTCCTCTTTGGAGAGATTTACCTCTTTGCCTTCATTAAAATACACTTTCAGGATTTCTCATGCTTTCTCCAGATTACAGATTAATTAAACGACTGACTTAGCTATAAAATAAATGCCAAGAAAAGTATTAACGGTAGGAGCTTTTTTTAGGATACACACAGGTTTTTATTCCTCTGAATCTGCATAGACTTTGCAGACTTCCCTCTACAATAGAAACAGGAAAAAAGACATGTTTAAAATGTCAGTTGCCACGGCATGGTGTTCTTCTCTCCCAAAAATGCTTATCTACCACTTATAAGGTTCAAGAGACCCTCAATGCAGCCTTAATAAAAAGTCTCTCTGCTTTCTTTAATGCCAACACTAGTAACTGTCCCCTTTCAGGACTTTTTCGAGGAGGTACATGGCTCAGACTGATGTCAGTGCCTGAACACTGCATTTGATGTGTTTGCCAGCAGTTATTTCACCCAGTACTTTCTAGGAAGTCACATTGGGAAAGCATTTCCTAAGACTTAGGAGTGATGTGTGGGTTTCCTGAGTGACTCAACTTGTTTCAGAGGCAGCCAGCTGCCTATTCAATGGTGATACCAATGCAGGTTTTCACTTGGAACGAACATCTCACTTTCAGAACTATTGTGAGAATATGAGCCCTTTAATTTTCAATGGCTACTAAAAGACAGTTTTTTAGCAATGTATTTACTCCCTTAAAATGCAAATAAGGTATCAGATGTGATGATGACACAGAGGAAAATCATGACTCCTGGGGGATAATCCTAGTAGATACCTGCTTACAACCCTGTGTGCCTCAAGGTGCTTGAAGCAATTTTGTTTCTGGGAACAGTGATATTTTTGAAAATAGCATCTTTACATTCATGCACAATTTCATTGAGTATGGTGGTGCACTATGCAAATTTAGGGGTCTGATTTCACTATATCTAGATGAAACCTATATTTTCCCAGTCACTTTTATACAGCAACTGCCAGTACATCAAAAGAAAGACCACAACTTCTTCTTGTTGATGGTCTCCCACACTTGGGATTCATGTTTGTAAGGCAATGTGGAGAGCTAATCAGGGAATGGATTCAGCAGAACATTATCCTGGAAAAAATGGCTCATTGAAGCTGGGCATGAGCATTTTCTGAGACAGTATGGCTGCAGGGACTCTAGGAGATGCAGAATGAAGTTCTGTGGTAAGTAGATGGGACAAATGTCAGTGTCAGTGCCAGATTCTGCTGGAGTGAGGCCTTGGTGCAGAATCAGGGTCCCAACACCAAGTACATACCACCATATGTCTGCAGTAGTCTGGGGAACATCCCAACAGGGGGATTTGCTGGCATATACTTCAGACCTCTCCTAGTTCATGCATTTGGTCTTCCTTCCTATTACAACCAAGATGTGGGGAATAATAAGGTGCATTCCCAGATGTCATTCTGAGATGGAATCCAGATATATCCAGTGGTGCATGTTGAGATCTGGAAGGTCCTGGTTGCTCTATTTTGTGCAGTTTTCTTGCAGGGTTTGGCTGCTTTAAGTACTCTAGAGATTAGCTGTACAAGCCTGGTTTACTTACTACAGAAACCAAAAAGGTTTAAATAAAATCATGGGTTTTTAATTAATTCTTTTTAACTAACATATCAACTATAGTATTCAAAAGACAGAAAAAGACACAATCAGGCACACTTGTTGGTCACACTCAGACTCAAAGCATTTGACTTTTGTGAAATGGACTTCACATCCCAGGCACCTGCAGGCAAAAGCTAACATCTCCTGGCTCGCACACAAAGCTTTCATTATCCTATCTATATAGTTAAAGAAATCCCTAATGTTGCTGTGGCTTCATGAAAACTTGTTTAGTTAATATGCTCTAGGGAGGGCTAATGATGAATTTGCACCTTTCTCTGTATTAAGACCCTCTATGGTGGATTTACTGGCAGAGGGGTGAAGAGGTATGACCTGGTACCAGTATGCAGGGTCCTGTGCCCCGTGGTCCATTTGTGGCTTCCTGGCTGCACAACCCTTTCATTCAAACTGTCCTTATATCTGCCTTTGGAGCAAGCCAGAGATCATAATTTACAGGCTGCCTTAATTAGCACTTGGGTGTCAGAAGGTCCCATCTATACATGTACATCCTCAAGGTGCTGCCAGCCAGCTGCACGGATCCAAGATTTGCAGGAGACATTCTTTTCCACAAGACTGCAGTGGGGGAGAGCAATTGCATCCCCGCTGGCAGCTTTCTTCTGCCTCTGCTGTGTGAAAGGGGCAGCAGTGTGGTGCAAGAGCTCCTCACTTGGAGAGAAATCCATTGTGCTTCTTCACTCATGCTGGCCAACAGGATGAAGTGGAAAGCATGGCTTTAATTCAAGTGGTGATTTTGACAGAAGAACATTTTAGGCAACCATGATGGCTGGCTTCAGAATGGAATGGATGTCTGTGCCATCCATTGTAAAAAATGGTCCAGACCGTGCTCAAGCTGCAGTGCAGAGTAAATACAAACTCATGAAAAGCCTTAACAGTGGCTTGTCTGTGGATGTACTGGGAATGAGCAGAAGTATAAATGACTGATGTCTCCAGGTCAGGCTGGCTTAGCATGCTACCACTCTACTGAATTGTGTCTTTCATAAAAATGTTCTCATTAAATCCAAATGATCACAGAACCCAAACAGCCACACTACTGCAATGACTGGAAGTTCAGAATCCCTGTAATTCCTTTTGATCCTTTAATTTTCACAGCTTTCGACGTAAAGAGTAAATAATTAACTAACCCTTAGAGTGTTAACTTGGATTTTTATCATTTCCATCCTGGTTGGCCTGTCACACATTGGTGCCTGGACCACCTGTCTGCATGGTACCACTCCTTCTCTCTCCTCCAAAACACCTAGACCAGCACCATCACAAATCACTGCCCAGGGTCTGGGGATGTGGCATTAATTTCCCCCACTACCTAAAACGTCAAATGGAGCTGGTTTTGTTTTCCCTCCTGTTGCTTACCTTACTTTGCAATGCTGGACTGCTGTTTTAGGAGGTGAAAGCACTAAAGAGTTAAAAAGCACTATAGAGTCCCTGCTTAACCTTCCTGAAGTACTAAAGGCTTTGGAAACTCTGCCTCGTGCTGTTTGCTGTGACACCACAACTGTGTGCTGTGTGATTACAGCACAGAGAACAGTCCCTACTTTTAAACCCTATTCACTGTGTTATCAGTGACTGGTTTCTTAAATGTCTGTACAAGATGCCTTCATGCTCATTGAGCTTTTATTTTTAAGAGCTTTAGTGGGGATGAGGAAATAAAATAAGAATGATATTTCTAGCACAGTCCACAGACACAAACTTAACGCTTAAACCTTGACCATCCAGTGGAGGAAGTATAGTTCTTCTTGCCCCTTAGGAATAACTCTATATTTAGGAATAATATACTAGATTTATTTAGTTACTGTTGGAGTTCAGATTCACAGCCCCACTCTCCTTGCTCCTTCCCTCAAAACCAAATTCTAATAAATAGCCTCAGAAAGCACTCTGTCTCTGTGCCAGGCAGTTATTTACTCAGCAGGAGTTAATGGAGCTCCAGGTGATGGAGCCCCACATTTCAGGCTGTTGGTTTGCTCTGGGAACAGCACTGCAGCTTCTCACTTTGTCAGCGCTTTTCTTCGCCCCCAGCATGTTACATCCTCGCAAAGCCTCATGCAGACATGCTCGGGCTCATTTGAAGCTAACAACGTTGATTGAGTTCTGCAAGTAAAAAAATCAATATGAAACAGGCTGAGATCGATCTGAAAGTGTCCCTGCAAGAAAAGACACCCTAATTTAATTGACTTTAAGAACTGCACTTTTAGTTAAGGTCCTTGTGTAAATCAAAAATCTAGTGAGCAAGATCACAAAGAATTAGGCAACCAAGTTCTCAATACTTTACACATAAATTCCCAACAAAGGCAAGGAAAACCAGGCGGATATATCTGCACCATTAGAACCTCCTATAAATGTACAGTGGACACATTCCAAAGCCTTGGAGAGTGGGGGGAAGATGTGCCTGTGTGACAGGCAGTGTGCCTGCACAGCTGCAGCTGCTTGGCTGACACAGGTGCACAAGCTTGGGCACATGCCCCTTATGGGATGTGCCATCAGTGAAAACGTCAGGGAGCTTCCAGCAGCAAATTTGGGGTTGTTGCAGTGGAAGGGAGGGAAAGTGGAGTGATATAAGGGTACTGACTGCCCCCAGGGAGGAAGGGAGGCTGTGGAGAGGCCAATAAGAGAGTCTAGGTGAGGGAGGGTTGAGTAGAGGCTGGTGAAATTCAGGGAGGTTGAGCACAAGCGAGGAAGAGTGTAATGTTGTGTGTGACTTTGGGAAGGGCATAGGGATCTCTGCCATTTTCTCTTGTTCCCAGGACAAATTAAGACACTAAGAAATAAATAGACATTGGTTTGAACCTATTCCTCCCCCTCTGAATTACAGAGATTATAGCTCTAAGATCCACATTCTTTGAACCTGTGAGCGACTAAAATAATCAGTTTGAGAGCAAAATATGTATACAACCACTAAGAATTGGGTTTTTCAGAAAGTATCTGCAGTGCAATGTTTCCCTATGTTGATATCACATATAAAATAATATCTGTCTAGCACTGAATAACTGGTGGAGAGTTTAGATATTTTGAAGCCAAACTTACTTGCTAATTTCAAGTTTTTATTTTTTATTTTATTCATGTTCTATGAGCAGGACAAGAACGATTCACTTTTATTGTATCTTATTTCCTGACATGGCACCTGATAATATTTTGTTCTAAGAAAAGTCTTCTAAGATCAAACACTGAATAGGCATTTGAAAATAAGTGTTTGTGTTTCTATGTTCAGTGAGAGGAACAGCATGGAGAAACAAAAGGAGAATGGACATGGTAATCTTCCAAATGCTATTTCATGCCTAGAGAACTCGAGTTTCTCCCACTTTTGTTTTCTCTTGGGGTTAAGGTGGAGATAACGCTCAAAATATTTAAAATAGCCCTCTCAGTTCAGAAATCACTCCTTTTTTTTTTTTTAACTAATTTCTAGTGACAAGAAGTCTTACTCTGAAAAAATATTAATTAATTTTGACTTACAACCCTTTTTTTTTGTCCCAAAGGCCTTGCCAATGCATTAAGCACTTTGTTTAGTAACCTTAGACACACATCCATAAATCAAATATTTACATTGCTCAAGATCTGTGTAAAATAGGGTCATGAGTAAATCTGGAATTCATTAGATATGAACACATGTTCTATCTGTTGTAATGTTGTGTATTTCCCCATGTTCAGGTTTCTGCTTATGAGTTTTTCTTCAGAATTTACTGTTAAGTACAAAACATGATAAGACATATAGCTTGAGATGGTTAGAGCTGCCTAGAAACTAGAATTCCTATTCCCTAGGAATTTTCAAAATGAAAAATAAAAAAGAGCTTTTTTTAAAAGGAGGGTATGTTCTTGTGCACTCTCTGAGCCCCATTAAAAAACCAACCAAGCAAACAAAACAAAGGCATAAAGAAAAGAAGCCTTCACATTCAAAAAGTCAAACACTATTTTACTTCTGCCTTTTCAAGGAGCTCTTAAGAACACCACAAACAGTGGCATTTCACTGATCACAAAGCCAGGTAGGTCTGAGGTCTGGAAATCCACATCCCAGAATGGGGAGCTTGGCCAGCAGACTCCAAGGCTGGCAGTTCCCTCTCAGCCTTCTGGGTGGGTTGCTGGAGAGCCAGATATCCTGGTATCACTGCAACCTGCCTACCATCCCATCCTTCAGCTGTCCAGTTTCTGGTGGTGTTTTCTTACCTGCTGAGTTTCTTAGGCAGGCGGAAGGGGGGAAATATGTTCAGCTCTCACAAGTCCCAGTACCATCAGCATTGCCTTCCAATGTTCCCAAAAGAGTGAAGCCAGATCTAGGCATGACCACCTACTCGGAGAGAAATAACAGTCTGAATATTGAAACCGTTCTACTAATATATTTTAAAGAGACTACTTTGTAAAGGACAACAAAGTGTAAACCATGTGAGTGACTCAAGCCAAACAAACAAAACCACTGACACATGACACTCTGACAATGGCAGGGAGAAGCACAGAGGAGAACAGCATGTTTCCCACCAGTGAATGAGACCATGCAATGGTCTCTGCAACACCATGCCACTACCTGTCTTCCTGCAGGTTAGTGCTCAAACACTGAGGCAGAGGAGGATGAGGGCCATTGTTGTGGGCCAGACTGCCTATCCCGGGCTCAGCTTTCACTGTGTTGTGAGAAGCTGGCAGTTCTTTGCCCATATCTCTCACCCAAAGAGAGATAGCTATTTTTTTTTCAGTCCCAATCTTCTTACTCCACTTTTTACTTTGTGAATGTGATTTGACTCAGAAAAACATAATAAATGTGCAATTGCTTCTTTTATCAGACTTGTTAGCTCTCTCACACTGCTCCATCCCTACTCAAATCACAGTGAAACAGCATTTTCTTAAAAGGTGCTGAATAGCATGATGGGAGACAAAATAAAAATACATTGTGGGGAACAAATTAGCTTTATTATCAGTTTTTCTCTCTGGGACATTCAAAATGAGTGAAAGTTTTTATTTTTTCATAGAAGGAAGAGCTTAGCACCTTTCAGTTTGTTAGCAGGCAGGGAAGATGTCTAGGTGTTTTGAAAAACCCAGTGGTGATTGATTGCAGAAACTACTAACTTGTGCAACATCTGTTCATTTCTTCTGACATGGCATTTCATACAAAATCAAAGTCAGACACTTACTCTCCATTTTCTGTGGATAAATAACTCCTTCCAGCACAAAAGGCAGCTAAGTTTATAAAAGATGAAATTGCATACCATGCAATTGTCTTTTGCTTCTCCTTTAGACCTAATGTATGGCTTAAATCAGTTTGCAGTTACCAGTTCCTTCCTGTTTAGACATGTAAACTGCAAGGCAAAAAGAGAAGTTGAAACTGTCTGCATTAGCTGAATTCCCTCTTCAACACATCCTGCCATTTCTGAGGTGCATCACTTACCATTGAGGAGTTTTACATCTGAATGTCATGTGGGAATAAGAAAGTAAAAAGCTAATTCAAGCAAAGTACAACAAACAAAGCTCTAATTAAAAAATGGAGATTGACAACAAAAGTTGTCAGAAAGCTGTGTATCTTTTTTCCGTAATTGTTTACAAAGAGAAGAAAGCCTCTTTGCATAAACATTCCCACAAAATGAAAATACCCTTCCAAAAGGCATTGTTTAAATGGTGCTCAACATTAGCAAGCTGTGAGCATCAGACCCGTTTTGACATGCACTTGCTGCCCAGTGCCAGGTTTCCCACGCAGGGATTCTGCTGTGAAGCGTCCTGCTCCCTGAGGCCCATGGTAGGAAATGCCGTCAGCATGTTACTGTAGCTCTGCACAGAGACTGTTGACTGTGGCAATTGTTTGCTAATCTCTTGGCTGAGTTGCCATTTGTTGAGCACAGCATTTTTAGGAGTGGTCCAAGATGACCACATTTTTTGTTATCTTTAGCTAGTCCCTCAGGCTGATCTCAGGTTTTGAAGTGCTTTGTCATCTGGTGTCACACTGTCAGAGCAGCATGTATTTTAGCTTATCTGGTCAGCTCATTTGAACGTTATTATTTTTTGCTGAAAACTTCATGTTCCTTCCTGCACACTGGTGTGTTATAACCTGGTGGAAAAAGCCATAACTGAAGTTATGAAGCCATAACTGGATCAAAGTGTTGTCAGGGGTAAAGAACGTGGTAAGGAACATTCTAGTCCCCCAAGACAGCATACCTCTGGTTAATAAGAACATGTTGGTAAAGGTAACATATTGAGAACTGCTGCAAAGGGAAGGATGCAAACTTGGGATGGAGCCAGAGCAAGAATGAGTTAATGCTGTGACTGATGTGTGATTGGTGTGTGGCCAGCTGTACACCACAAGCCTTGCCAAAAGTCTGCCAGTGGAAGGAATGCCTGTACTGAAAGTACAGCAGTAATAAAAGGAAGAAAGGTTGTTGTGTAGGTGACTAGTCATGCAGGACAAAAATGCCTGCTGCTGCCTGAATGGACTGGAGTCTGCAGTTAATGTTAGCAGGATAACACTAAAGGCCACACATGCACTTTTTTGAAAGGGAGAGCACTCTGTGCTCTCATTTTTCTTTTAAGTGGGTGAGTGAGAAGACCAACCAGGTCTCTTTTTGTCTCTCCTAGCCAAAAAAAAGCATGACATGAGCTCATGCTACAGATTTTAATTATTTTTCTTTGTGCTTGGAGTGGTCCAACTGTGATTTTCTGACCAGTGGGAAAGATAATGGCTCGTGGACTCCTGGCAAAAAGCAAAGCTTTAGAAGTGGAGTAGATCTTGTAGGCATATGGAACTGTCCCAAGACTCTTCTGCTTTGCATATTTTTCCTAGTTTGTTCATCTGGGTGCTCCCTTCAAGACCATTATGGATTGTCTAAGATTGACTGCGAAAAAGTTCTTAAGAAGAGCTATCCAAATAACCTCTTTTGTTCAGTAGCTGTTATGTCAAGAATATCTCTGGGGGGGAAAAAGAAAAAAGAAGTAATTCCAGCATAAAATTGAGTGAGAGAGGAATTGAGTTGTGTGTTTTGACAATTTTCTCTTGCTGTGATAGTCAAGCTTATTTTGACTGGCACAAGTTTCAGCATATTAGTAGCAAATGTGAATTGCTTTGTGAAATGGAAATGCAATCAAGTTCACCCATTATTGTAGTCTAACATTCTAATTCAATGCATTCTTTGGATTTTGTTTATATAGTAGTTTTGGCTAAAATAAGGAGTGTATTCTTTTATTTTTATAAGTATCATGGGGAGGCAGGCAAGTTAAATTATCAAGTTAAAAATACACTACTAAAACTCTTGAAAGTGGCTATAAAATCTATAAAATAATGTAGTGAAGTTTCTTTTTTTTTTTTTCTTCTTCACTTTCACACACTGCAAAACTATTGTATTTTTAAACCCTGGCAACTAAAAGGCTGAAAGTCAGGCTGCCACATGTTCAGTACTTTTTTTTTTAATTTATTTCAGCACTCTGTGTAGTTCTTCTCCACCTCTGATTTCTGGCTCCAACATCAGCCACAGAAAACAATGCTTCTTCCCCTCATCCCTTGAACATCTCTTCACAACCACACAATTTTTGGTAGAGAACATTTGAACAGTAGACAAATCATCTGGGATACTTTTATGGAGTTTGTGAAGATGCAAACTGTGAATTAGTTTCTTCTGCTGCTGCTCTGCTTCTGACTCATTGGCTGGGATTCATCTGGTCAAATTAGGCTTCCTCCTGAACTGGTGTGAGCATCTATTTAACCATTTTTGACTTTGTTGACCTTTGTAAATTCCAACTGTCTATTGAGATATCTAAAATTAGATGCTAAAGGTCTCTAGGTACTCAGATCACCTCTCCTGCATATCCATAGTGCAGATGTGTGTTTTTATGATCTTTGAATGTTTTGCTTTTTAGACACCTTAATTGTACATATACTGTTCTAAAACCCCAGCATCCAGCTCTTCTGAAGCAGTCTTCTTCATCAGTGAGAAGCAAATTAATGATATTATCTGGGTTTGTCCCGGCACAAATGGAGGGCCCAGGAAGAGCATAACTTGTCACAACACACATTATTTAGTATAAGATGAGGCAGGTGGGGATTCTTGAGGGGCAGCAGGTAGGCTTAGCTGATATTGATAACTAGAATAAAGACTATAAAGAGGCTAGAGAGAGTTCGAGTGCTTTAAGAAAGTGATTACTAAGCTTGAGTTTGGGCAGAATCTGAACTAGGGAGGGGAAATGAATGGATGAGTTCTGGTGAGGCCTGAGACAGGACCTGAACGAAAACTGAATATTTATAGTGAGGCATGTGACGACAAGAGGTGGTATACAGAAGAAAAGACTTAGGAGGAGATGATATTCTGAAGCCCTCCTCCACTTCAGCTTCTCAGGCTTCACTGAACATTGACATTATAACTCTGGTCCTCAGCAGACCATGGACTTATTGAACACTTGGACTGTGGTGATGGATGAGAGGGCAATATAAGGACACAGAGAGGAAATGCAATGAAGATGACAAGTGGGGTACGCTACTGAGAAGGTGAAAAAAAATATTCTCCTGCTGATCTCAGTTTTTAACATGTTTCTGAGGATACCAACATGCCTAAGTGCTGATACATGTTTCCTGGGCCTTTCTCCCTGGGCTGTTCCAGGAATTTAGAGACCATTTGGAGTGCTGTAACAGGGTCTCAGTGTTTTATCCTGTTCCTTCCTGTTCTACTTCATCAAGAAAAGTCTACCTCCATGTCTTAAGGTATGCCATTCTGTCCAAGGACAGATGGAGCACACAGACTATGGTATGTCCAAAAATGATCCCACTGTCCACAGCAGATTTTGTCATATGAAATGCAGTTGGACTGCTGGGCTCCGGTGCCTGACTGTTTCAGGTACAGCCTAGCCTCTGACAGATGAGTCCTAGTCTTTGAGTCCTATTTGAAGATACAATTTGAACGCCTGTTTTTAGCGTACCACTTAGATTAATTTAGGTGGATTCACTGTCTAATGATGTTCAGCCTGAAAACAAAGCTAATTGATGCATGACTAACAGTTTTTTCCAGTTGTGGTCTCTATACTACATTAGCTCTGTTTGGCTAAACAGACTGCATTGTTCAAAACCCAAAAATCTTCCCTACTGTTTCTTAAACAATTTATGGTCTCAAAATGTTTCCATTTAAAAAAAGAAATCACCAAACAAAGGGACCTGCTAATAGAGTTGCTGACGCTTCTCAATTTTTGCTAACAGCAAGGATCCACTTTTTGGAACTTCACTCAAAGAAGGAAGACAAATATTTTATTTACACAGCTCATTATTTATATCTGGTGTCATGAGTGTCCTTTCATTTCTCTATTGGCTTCTAAATCTCTTCAAAGAGAACTGCAGTTGTAAGCAGATGCTATTCCTTGATCCTGGCAGAGAACCATTCTTCAAGAGTACAGTCCTACAGGGCAGTTTGATAAAGCAGACTGTTAGCATCAATTCTGCATTGAAAGATCCATCCTGCTGTCTTATCCTCTTATTTTTAGTCTTTTATAAAATCTCATTTCCAAGTCGCAGGAATGTCTTTGACATCAAGCTGAGCTTCGGCTGACTTTCTGAAGCAGTCAATTCTGCTCATTTACTGTGAAAGAAAGAGGCCTCTTAGAACTGCAGTTCAGTCTTCCCAAGATCTCAACTGCCCTCTGAAATATCTCCACTCCACTAACTTGAGAAGGGGGGCTGCAACCCTAGACATCTCATCTGCCTAAGGGGAGGCCTACATTAGTGTCCTTCTGAACAGAAGTGCATTTTAAGCCAAGTGTCTCTAACATGCCTATTTTCTATGTTTTATTTCGTGAGCTGTGCCAGAGCACATGAACTAGATTTCATGCAGTTTATACCAAGCTGGAAGATGTTCTCCAGAAGTGCACGTAATGTGCATCAGTTGCTGATAGTTTTTTGGTCCATGGGATCAGAGTAGAGCCAAACAGAAATACCCTCCCATGTTCAGTATGGACAGCAGGCACTCTTGCCCTGAATATTTTGTTTTACAGATCTGCTTGTGTTGTACTGCACTATCTATAGCCTAAAAGAGTGAGAAAGACCCAGGAGGGTGCCAGGAGCATCATGCGAGCGTATACTCCACAGACACCTAAGACTGAATTTACATTGAAATATAAATATGCTTTGTAGGATGCTTGGCCACAAGGTAGAGATCCATGTCCCCGTTTCACTCTGTGGAGACATCAGGCTGAGCAACGCTCGGATGCTTTTCCTTTGGACACTCAAGTAAAAGGGGAATGAGTGTTACCCATGGGTTTCCAGAACTCAGTGCTTCAGGTTGTCTTGGTCTGAGACAGGTGTCTGCTAAGGAAGGCAGGAGCCCCCCCCACCTTGGAATGGAAAATGCAACCCCCTTCCTTCCAAACTACTATAAATTTGAAATTAAGGGGCTTTTCAGGCAAAGATATGAGGAATAGGAATAACAGTTCTTTATATATATATATATATATATATACACA
>VWZT01006829.1:155769-173233 GCA_013397055.1 Pachycephala philippinensis
GTATATACAGATGAGGATACTCAGCTCCTCCTCCTGGGCAGAGCATCTCACAATGGCATGGTGAGTTGTGACGCAAGGCATTGATGGGCCCATTAACAGGAGATAGTCCGGAACGAGTCATTTGTGAGTCATGGGGTGGGTCCTTAATTGCCCATTAAGTTATCAAGGATGAGTCCTGGCAGGAGGTAACGAGCATTGTCCCACCTGCTTTAACAGCTTGGGAAGATGATAATAGAATACATGCTGTTGGTTACATCTTACATTGTAACCTAGGACACAGGTGAACACTGGAAGCCCTTTTAGTGCTTTTATAACTCTAGAGAGAAATGACAGCAAATATTTTGTACTTCTAAGTAAAAAGAAGCAATAAACCTTATGATGAATTCAATGAAGGTGGATTTTAAAGTTCTGGATGGAATTCCTTATATGCATATGAGGAAAAATAAAAATTAAGTATATACATATGCTAATTGATCTGTATGCAAATTCCAAACATCTTACAGACAGACAGAATCCTTTGAGCAAGCCTGGAACTGAAACCGTGAAAGTTTTTGTCAACTGTAAATTGAGGAAACTAGCTCAACATTTTGCTCTATGAGTACTGGGTTTCCTTGAACAGGAATCTGAACACTGGGAATCCCCTCACATTGCCTCTACTGTCTCCCTTGCAGAAGGGGAACATACATACTAGGAGACAGAAGTAATAGGGGAAAAAATACAGGGAGGTGAAGGCACTGCCCAAACATTTGTTTTGAAACACCTTAAAGTTTAGTCTATTTCATTCAAATCTCAGAAGCTATGGCTCCCACAACAAAATAAACAAAAACAAATTGACTTTGGCTAAAGATCACCATGGATCTGGCTGTTTTACCAAACGGTATTCACCTAAAATGTGTGAGATCAACTTTTGGCTTGTGAACAAGGTTTGATTTTGTTAAAGACCAGCTTGTTAAACCGCTTCATGTCTTGCCATGTTGATTAATTTAATATTTTAAGAGCAGACACCTGGAGAAATGATGAGCCTGCTAGTTTAGTAAAAGGTAAGCTCATATTGTCACAGTAGTTATTTTGTTGTTTCCATTTTTCACTTACCAGGCCATGTAGTGCTGACCTCTGATGTGTTTGAAATTCATGCTGAATGTCTGGAAAACATACCTTCCCTGTCTATCAAAATTTCATCTAAATGTTCTAGGATTTCCAGCAAAAAGATTGCTCTCTCTCTTTTTCATAAATAAAAGTGGAGGTGCCAAAAGCATTCTGTAAAACATTACTGGAAACCAGCCAGGACTTCAAAGATGCCTGAAACATGTCAGTCCACTGTCTGGTGACATGCTGAGGACAGATGGCAGAAGAGTCCAGTTAAGGGAGGGGGTCAACATGTGGCATGGTCAACCACTGGTATTGCCTTTTGGGAGCACAGCAATCAAACAGAAGAGCTGGATCTGTAATTTCAGATTTAAAATGGAGCTCATGCATTACGCTAGTTTAGATCCAGACTAGCTTAAATTTCAATCCTCCTCTTGAATAAAATGAACTCTTAAAAATACCCTCCAGACCAGGAGCAGAAAGCATCAGTGATTAATATAATCCAGTGCAGGGCTGTAAAGATAGCACAGGTCCAAAATCCTTCCAGAACATTTTGGGTAGAGAAATTTATTTCTCTTCTGCTAGTAATAGTTCTAGGATCCAAAAGGGTATTCCATATAAAGAGGAATTTAGTGTAATTTTCAAACGCTGCTGTTTTTTTCATGAATGAGCTCTGGACTCTAAGAATAATAGAAAATTGTGAGAAATGTGTCATCAGGCAGCAGACAGCCTGAGATCTCTAGTGTTAGTATACTAGCATGGATGTTCTGGTCATCACTATTTCAGGACTTTCATTCAGAAATGCAGTTTTACAATTTGGAATCAAATCTAGAAAGACTGAGCTGAGTGTTATAAACTGAGCAATAAAGTGTTTGGGAGATTTGAACATATAGTCCCACTCTATTCCACACTTGAGAGACAATCACTTACACCTCAAAAATAGTGGAAAGAAGGAAAAAAACTACACTTGGCTGATTTATGGGAATTTAGCCTGAAAAGCTGTTTCACTCTCTGAGACGTAGGTCATGTCAGATATAAATGTACAGCAGCTACAGATGGCAGTGGGATTCACACAGATGAAATAAATGCTATTGCACATACTAAAAGCATTCCATCTCTCCATTCAAGCTGGGATATGAAAGATACATCAAAGAAAAATTTCCTTGTTCAGACCTCTTGGAAAGTCAACATCGTTCACTTAAAAAACAGAGTACGAAGAGTATGAAGAGTAGAACTCCATCAGTCAGTCCATTGGTGGCAGAAGGACTGTATGACCTCCATCAGATTCACTTGCATGGATGAAGTAAGTGCAAAGTACAGTCATAATGCAATTAGACCCATTGAATCTAGGAAGACTCAGTCCATGAAGGGCCATTAAGAACAAAGCTACTCTGACTCAAGAAATCTCTAAAGAGCATGCTGTGAAAAGATTGGATAGGGAAAAGGAAGCACCATGATACACTTTGGTTTTACTTTTCCCTGTGAATTGTATATTGACAAAATCCAAGACTGAATTGAACTAGGTGGCCCTTTCTGTCTGACCAAATAGTGGCAAATGTTTCTGGGTCCTTAGGAAAATGTCCATAGGGGGCTGATTATCACTTTGTTCACCTGATCAGTTTCCTCTAAATGAGATGTAGTTGTCTGCATTAAGGAGAGGTGTTCTGTTTGGGGTTAAAATCTGGATTTTATTGTCACTGGATGAACATAAGTTTAATAGCACTTCACCTCAGGTGAAAAGTTGCTTACCTGTTTGGACCTTTGTATTCATCTGGTGTTGATTTTAGTATTCTGAAAATGTTCTGAGGCAACTGTTTTTTCTTGGCAAGGTGACTTGGTTGATCTGAACAAATTACTGCAGCAGTGAGGAGTTAGCCATGCTAAACATCTTGCCCAAAAGAATGTGTGGAGATATTTAGAGATTCAACCTTGCTTTTGATAGTCTGAGACTCCCATTACAGTGCACTTGGGAAAGGGAAAGAGGGACATAAAAATCTTCATGATAGATCACATTTTGCCAGTAGTTTATTTATTGCACTTCACTGTCTGGAATTCTCCATTATTTAAATAACCTTTCCTGCTGAAGCTAGTTTTGTACCATTCAGTGCTATGGAAATTATGTATTCTTTTCCAAAAAATTGAAAACCTCCTCCCAGTTTCCAAGCTTGCTGTAGGCACTTAGGTCAGCTCTGCCAGAACAGAGTACATATGTCTGCATATTGCTAGAAGTGTTTCTCAGTGGTGCGTGAATGTACTCTTGTGCGCTGTGTAGTTTTGGATAATAGCTCCTTTCCCATGCAGCTGGCCATGGAACAGTGTGCTGCGGCTGTGCTCCCGCAGGGAGACATAAAAGGCTGGAGTGTCTGCAGCTCCTCAGCAGCCATAGTAATTTAATATATATTTATTGCAATTTATTTTTTATTATAATTATATGTTTAGTATAATTTAGTCCAAATTACCTTTTTTTCCCTCCTTTTTACCCTCTCCTTAGAACCTAGGTGACATGTCAATGTTGCACAAAGCAACCCTTGTGCTTCTTGTGCCGATTTTATCTGGGGAGACACAGCAGGGATCACTGCATCACACATTAGCTGCAGGAGTCTTTAAATGATGGATTTTCTTTAAGGAAAAATAATTACACTCAAGGCTCATTAAACTGTTAGTCAGGATTTTCCTTTGTAAGAAGTCTTTCCATCATTAGACCAAATAAACAAGATGGGTGAAAACCAAAACCACTGTTGTTGGTTCTGTGCTGAAGAACAGAAACAAACCTCTCCGCAAAGAAATCCCATCACAAGTATGCCTTTGAGTCCTTTGACTAAATTGAAAGCACTTCAAGCTATTTACAAAGCAGGAGATTCCTCTAGTTGTTTATCTGTGGTGTGCCTCCCTGGTGCGTTCTGTCTAAGCATGAATGCGTCTGTTCATTTAGTTTTTAGCTTACATCCACAGCAGTCCCAGCAGAGTGGCTGGAAGAACGACTATGAGCAGCCAAATCTGGAACTGTTTGGATTTATTGTCTTTTCTGGGCATATGGATGTTGGTGTCCAATAGATGGATTATGGCTGATTAATTTGCTCCAGGTTGTGCAGACTCTGGGAGGATTCATCTGGAACCATTTCTTGCTTGCCTGCTCCCTCCAGTAATCTCTGACTTCTCATTGCCTCAGTCCCTGGGTCCTGTTCAGCTCAGCTAAGTGCAGGACGTGGTGTGAGCAGCTGAGATGATCTGAGACGGGGCAGAAAATGGCATGGCTGTGGAGGAGTGCCCTGTGTACATCTTCTCGTGGCTGGAGATTTCTGTGTGCCCAGCAGGGCAGCACAGAGATCTGGGGCCTGCCTAAGGGCACAGTGGATCAGGACACCCAACTCCTTCTCTCTGCCATTTTCCACTTTGTGATGCTGGCGTATGAACAAAACTTAATGAAAATCCATTCTGAAGGACACTTGAACATTAGGAATGTACAAATGGAAACCTGAATGAAGGTACTGACTCCAGTGTAACATTTCTATGCAAATGTAAGTAAAATATTGTACACCTGTGCTGGATGAATTACATCCACTCTGTGAGCCCCAGCTCTCTTTACAAAATGTTAATCATGTGTCAGGGGCTGCTAAAATTAAAACTTGACTGGTTTTTAATTACTTGGTTTTGACTATCAAATCTCTTGTGCCTCATATATTTTCCAATAAGATTGTAGACAATAAAAATTTACAGGACCAAACACTTACAAACTGAAGGAACTAGGTATGGAAAACACAGATATTAAATAAAAATAAATATTAAATTGTGCCAAACACAGTTCAATTCATGCTTCATTAGTGAACAATGTGTTTGACAGAACTGGAAACAGAAACGAAACCTTGTGATTTTGTGCAATCATCATCTAGTTGTTCTGAATTATCTAAGTGACGTGCAAAGGTATTGAAAAGACCAATTCAAGAGCAGCTCAGAAAACAACAGGATAAAGTGAACATTTGTATATTATAAGTTATTGCTTCAGTTTTTCTTGTCAAGATTTAAAATTAACTTTAAAAATATTAAATCCTACCATAGACTGCAAAGCGAATGATACAAAGCCATCCAAGCACAATCTTTAGTTTCTGATGCACAGATTCTTTCAGGTATATGTACCTTTTAGACTTTAAAAACATTGAGGATTTGCCTTTTGGGACTTGGTTTTATTTCCCAGGGTGAATTTGATTTCCCAAGGTGGCAACACTTTTGCAAATACATAGGCTGTTGTCTTACACAGAGTTGAATCATATGTAACATAATAACCACAGGGATTTGACCTGATTTTTTTCTTTACAAAGTTGGAATTATTTCAAACAGGGAAAAGAAACACTTCAGACTTCACTTCTGCCTTGTGAAAGTGGGGTTATTTTCCAGTGCAGTTCCTGTGGAAGGAAAAAAATATTATCCCAGTCTCCATTCAGTTAACATCCCCTTCCTTGGTCAGCACAGGCCACTTTTGAGATCTTTTGGTGACAGTGTCATATTTCAGTCAGCCAGAGGAAGAAGGAAAGTACTATTCATCCTGGACAAAGCTGCACAACTGTGTGATGGGTGGTGGCACACAGTGGGTCCTGGTTTCTTCAATGGTGCACAGACTGTGCTTCAGTCCTGTCATGGCGGGTTCATTGCCCACAGACAGGAGTTTAACCTGTAAAAGCATCTTGGGTCTATCCAGGTTTCTGGACATTTGAAATCTCAGACGGATATCCAGGCTTGGCTCAGGGGTAAGAAAAAATAAACTGTTCCAAGGGAAAATGTACCTACTGAAGGAAGCTTGGACCTGATGAGGGACCATTTCACCTCACTGAATATATAGGACTGTGCAGCAAAAGAATGTGTTCAGTGGTAGATTCAATGGCTTTTAGCTTGTAAAAGGTACTGTCCAAGTGCAATCCCTTTTGTGATGGGTTGTGGTGCAGGGCTTTGCACTGGTGTGGGCACTGTCCACGCCTATTTCAGGAGGGAAGCAAGTCTGAGTTTACTGAGGGTTATAAAACTCCAGTGGAGACAGACCATCCTATCCCCAAGGTAAGAATCACCTGCAAGTGTGAGACCCTTATCCAGGGCACGTATCTCTTTTAGGAATTATAACTGCACTCAGCACTAGTGCAATGTTGCAGGACTGTTCATTTTTCCTCACGTGAATGACATAGGCTTGTTTAGTGTTCCTGACATTCATTTGGTACAAATCATTATGCTCAAAGAGCAGTCTGGACTGGCCAGCTCTTCGTGATTAATTCTATTCCATGATCTCATCAGAGCTGTGGGGTTTGAATAGCTCTATATGTTATTGCATCCTAGCATATAAAGGAAGGAATGGCAGTGGGTTTTTTGCAAAAATATGAAACTATGATTACATTTAATGTAAACATGTAGGAATATATTCACAGATGTCTCTTTTAGTCATCAGAGAATGTGCTCCTGCAGGTATATCTCATCTATCTTCTTTATCTGCTGTAGGGGCAGTCCAAGGATATTATCTAGTCTGAAGCAATATTTTGTGACTATTTCCTCAGCAGCCCATATAAGGCTGTTAGCACCAAGGCTAATTTGCGATGGTTTTTGACTATTAATTACTGGTATCAAAATTTTGCCAGTTGCTATTTTTTTGTTCCAAGTTTCAACAGCAAAAATTCATGGGATCAACCAATTTTGATTTAAAGTTTTGGTGACTTCTAGAAAAGGAAGTAGAAACTGCATGTTGTCCAGTTTGGGATATGGGCTTATTAAAAAAACTGCTTGTGAGTTTACAGTGGGAAATAGTCAAATCCAAATTCTGTCCTTGAAATTCAAAAATTCCATCTGGAAAGTATAACGTTTAACTCCAAGGAATGTCCTTTCGTAGCCTGACCTTAAAGTGCTGTGCACTGTCTTCTGTGCATTGCGCAGAGATACCAATGTAATAAAACACAGCAGGGTGACTTGAAACATACATATGATGCCACTGGAACCTATAATTCATCTTATTCTTAAGTGCACTTTTAGAGATAACTGAAAAGGTGCTTACAAAGCTGCACAGGGAAATCATCCCGCTCAGGGGTGGGTGTACACAATGTGTGGAGGTACACATGCACCTCACAGCAGCAGGAGATTCCTGTAGTAGCAGCAGCAGCAGCAATAAGCTTGCACTCGGCAGCTAACAGGAAAGTAAACTAAGTCAGGAATCAGGTCCAGAATGCAAACACAGAAAGAATTTCACATACTGTGCCATCAGCATGCAAGTTTCCAGGAGCTCTTCCAACCCCATACTATCTTTGCTCTCTGTTCTTTCTCAGATCCCATCCCTCCTTCTGTGTTGATGTTCAGAGACAACTTTGCCATTTCATTTGACCACACCAGTCATTAAAAATGAAGAAAATTAATAGAAAATATACATTAGAAATCAGCAGGGATAAATCCCATATGCCTCATTGCACAGTACTGTACAAAATGTACTCCTGTATGTACAGTAACACGCTCCATTAAGCCAGAAGGAAAACTCTTCACTAACTTTGGCGTAACAAAACTATCTGTATATTAAAACAAGCCCTTATTTATTAAGACCCCCAAATCCCAACATCCATTTAAAAACTGGGCCTCTTTCAAAGTCTCTGAGTCATCATGAAGAGCATGATTCATTCAGTAACCCCAGCTCACCACGACTCTCTTAGGAGTAAGAACAAATTCAGTTTTAAGCTTCCTCTGGCAATTTGAAAACCGGTATCTGGCTACCAATCTCTGTTTCTAATCTTAAAGAGAATTGCATCCTATTGCTGGTTCTGCATTCCTACCCTAAAAATGAACCTCGCTCTTTCTTCTGAATAATTTGGAGTATAATCTCTTTAAATGCCTTTTAAGGAGCCATGAAATTCTATTTTCCAAGTCAGACACAGCTATTTTGAGGACTTGCCTTTCCAGGAGAGGGAATTTCACAAATGTTAGTCCTTTCACAGAGCTAGGAACTGGTGCTGTCCAGCTGTGATCTCCTGGCCCCAGTCTGAAAACATGCTGTTATATAAAAGTTCTGTTAACCAGGGATTCAAAAGATGCCTGCGTCATGGAACATATTTGTTCCAGGAATCCTCACCAAATGCAGGCGTCTAATGAATTTATTTTTGTGAACATTAGGACAACTTTATTGATTAACCTCTTGTGTCTGTTCAGAAGGAGCAAACAAAGCAGAAGTGCTGGGATGCACATTTTGCTCTGTGCTTGGAGGCACATATGGAAGTATTTTCAAGCCAATAGTTCAGTGAATATTTGTGCATTTACAGTTTAACCAGTGCTTTCTGATGACTGCTTGCTTAGAAAACTTGGCCACCCTTCATCTGTATACATTTCTTTATTCCTATGCTTAGTGGCAGCACTCCATACCATTTGCATTCTATACAAAATACTGGGATTTTTGATGTTTTCTTATTGCTTTCCATTTCATGGTGCCGTATGGTGCTCTTAAAAAATGCATGAACACCCCTTGATACGCACCCAAAGGAAGCGTGTGACTTTTTCTCCAAAATATCATGTGAGTTATTGTGCTTAAAGTATCAAAAAAAGGACTAAAAATTCTTGCTTCTTTTCTTTTGGGAATTTTCCAGATAATTTACCATTTAAAAAATGAAATACAACTACAAATCATTCATTTTTCTGGGATCACTCTTTTCACATAGTGAAAGTACTGAGTTGCAGGCTCTACAGATAAAAGCTAAATTTGGTGAGTTTTATATTCAAGGTATTCAAGGCTAACAGTTTGACTCAGAAAAATTTGTTTGCTTTGCCTACATGCAATTTAATGGGAGGTTTGGTTTTTGTTTTTGTTGATTTCTTTTTTTTTTTTGTCTGTACAAGAAAATGCCGACATTCTTCTTTTTGCCCAGTTTATTTGATTACTGTGGCTCTCCCAAATGATGCTGAATTATTTAGGAACTGATCTTGCTTTTTTTTTTTTTTTTGTCTGTACAAGAAAATGCCGACATTCTTCTTTTTGCCCAGTTTATTTGATTACTGTGGCTCTCCCAAATGATGCTGAATTATTTAGGAACTGATCTTGCTTTTTTTTTTTTTATGAAAATAAATTCTAGACATATTATACCACGCATTTGATCTTTAATTACTTTTAGACAGTCACTCAGTGGTAATTTACGGTCTGTGGTCTGAAATCTTGGGAATGCCTGCACTGTTTTTAGGTGGTCTGCAAAAGCATAACTAAGCCTGTGTTTGGGAGGCTTAAATTTTCTGAAAAGGAGCCTTCCCTTTGATTAAAAATTGTTAAGACCCAAAAAAAAAAAAAANCAAAAAAAAAAAAAAAAAAAAAAAAAAAAAAAAGAAAAGGATTGCAATCTTGCAATCTCTCCTCGCTCCTCTACAATAAATACTAATTATTTCCCATGCTTTCATTGTGGAACTAAGTAAATAGTGAATTAGGTATGTTTGTTTATGTGTTGATGGGGTTATTTATAGGAGTAATGGTACTGTCTATGGTCATGTCTTAAGAGAAAACAGTAACTGGAACACTTGCAGAAAAATGAATAGCAGTACACAAAGAGGATCAAAGTCAAGAAGTCAGGTTAATTTTCAATGCACTAGTAAACATTCTTCCTATTGTGGGAGAAACTGAACAGAGAATTGATTTCAGAAACATAACAGAAATAACAGAAATGAGAGTTCTCTGAATAATTACTTTGAAATTAAATCCTTTTTCTAACAAATCTGAACTGGAAAGGGAAAACAAAAGACTTTAAATATTCCTTGTATATGTCTCAGATGCCTGTTTTCTGAATTGTCACTTTTTAAAGTGTTTTTCTGTTCCTTCAATGAATACTAAATTCTTTACTAAGTTGGTGAATTGATTTGGAGTACTTGTGAAATGAAAGAACCACAAAATTTAAAGTAATGGAAATGGATTTTTAAACTATTTTAAATACTTTAAGTTGTTGTCTTAAATGCACTTAATGTCAGTAAGCAAAGTTAGAACAAGGATATTTTTACTGAAGGTAAATCAACCTTGGCTTCCTTTGGACATGTGCAAAACACTATCCACTAGAGAAAAAATTATGATTATGTACACATGCAGACACACACACATATATTCAAATAAAAATTTAATAAAATAAGGCATTTTTTAAGTAAGAAAAAATTCTGTAAGTCCATTTCAAAGGAAAAGAAAGCAAGAATTGGCACTGTGACCCTGTGGAAGTCTGTCATTCATTTCTGTGGAATGAGGATATTGTCCTGCATTTTTTGAAGGGTGTTTAAGTCTACATGTAATACAGCTGATGTATCGTTTCACAGGGCTGTCTGCTTCTTGATATGATTTATAACACCACTTAGCATGACTGCAAAGCTAAAACCCGTAACTCACAGATGCAACTACAAGAAAATTTCTGTGGTAGTGAAACGTTTCCTTATCAAATGACTGCTCCAAAATACACCAGGATGAACCATCTTGGTGGATAGGTATCCACAGGAAGCATATATTGCTACTTTGTCACTATCTAAAGGATGAAATATTTGATCTTGAGAAATGAGTTAAATGTGCTACTTGCTCATATTTGAAAAATATACTTTCACTGTGCTGTAATACCAAGTCATGCACCAATGGTAATGTCTCTGGCTCCATCTAGGAGGCATACATCTATTCAGTGACAGCACAAGCACAGCACTTCATGAAATCTGTAGGATTGTTTGTACATGGCTATTTCAACTCATTAATGAACTGGTAATCTGGATGTATCAAAATAACAGATCTAACAGACTTCACTGTCTAAAACCAAAACAATTTGATTTTTTTTAAAGCAGCTTTAAAGTAAGTTCCAATCCCACTGCTGCTAAGGCTGACCACTGACGTATCCTCTCAAGGGACCAGCAAAGTGAGGAGGACACCTGGTTTGATGCTAAGGTTTGACTGGAACTAAGGTTTGAGTGGAATGAGAATCCATTACTCATGGATTTCATCGTCTGTGTTCTGTGAAATAGCCTCATGCTAGGCTGAAGGCCAAAACAGCTGCTCGCTTAAATTCCTTGCTGGCTGGAGCACCCCAGGACTGCCTCTCTGGCTGTCTTTAGGCTGGAATCCAAGAGTAAGGGAAATGAGTCCTTAAGCACACAGTCTGAGATGTACCCTGAAGGGTTTGACTCTTCTTCCTTCAGCTACATCACTCACCCTTGCCAGGGATGACAGCAGCCAGCAGCCATGACCCTGGTTCCCTCCTAGGGGCGTGGAAGGGCTGGTGAAGTAGGTGGCCTGAGTGCCAGATGACTCTGCAGGCAGTAAGATTCTTGTGCATGGGGGTTTCAAGAAGTTCAGAGAATGCCTGGGTATGCTCTTGTTGAGGTGATCGGGATGCAGAAAGGATCTCTTGAGGTGTGTCCATTTTGCTAGGGATAATGCACTGACCTAATCATAAGCAACAGTAAAATCCTCACTGGTCTTCCTGAAACTAGGCTTTCACCTAGAAATCCCTAGAAAAGGATTTGCTGGAGTCATGTTTTCAGACAGTTCAGAGACCCGAGTACTTCAACAAACAGAATTTTTCATGCTAGCATGCCAATCACCAATAATTCTTCAATCATAATTCTTCATTTCTGTGTGAGCCACTGGCATGGGATTTGTCATGTTGTTTTAGATGGGAGACCTGCAAGTTTCGGTATGTGCTTGTTCACCTACATAAAAATCAGTGGTCATTTCTGGAGGGTGGTTTTCTCCAGCTTTGTTTACGGTGGCGCAAATATTATATCAGATATATAGAGTCCATGTAAAGCAGTATTTCACGGCATGCATTTGAGATTTTGGCTATAAGAAACATTAGAAATAAATGCAGCTGAATTTCTTAATACTGAGTTTGTAGGATCCTTCCATACTAGGTACCAAACAATACCAACAGACCCTAAGCACTCGCTACAGACTTGAATAAATAATTGCAAACCACATGACCAAGTTGTACTACTTCTAAGAAACATTTGAATGCCCTGTTCTCTTTATTTTTGCATATTTTTAAAGATGATTTCTTCTTTATTGTCATTATGTAGCTGTAAAAATGAAACAAAACAAGTTTACAACATGCTGTCTACTTTCCTGTCTGACAGCTGCTTTAGGATACAAACAGGCATTCATTCTTCCCTGCCAGGGGTGCCAACTTCTTTTCCTACTCTTTTAGCAGTAGCTCTGAATAACCACCTCCTGATGCTGTTTGTGTGACGCTAACTGTCCTCACTGTGAGCTGATTCGGTGGCCCTGCATGCTGCTCTCTCTCTCTCATACAGTGCTGAGAAAAGTATTCACTTAAAGCGTTGAAGAAAAGGTGCAAATGGATGCTCTTTGCTATGTCTTTTCAAAAGCTATTAATGAATATATCTGGATCTCTGTCTTCACAACGTCTCCACATTCATCTGCCACCCACCTCCTTGGTCAGGCAGTGTGAGATGGGAACTACGTGCACTGTCTTGCAGATCCGCTGGTGTAATAAGACCTTGTGCTTGAGGCTGCTGAGCAGCATCCGTAACAGAAACATTAAATCAGCCCATGCACCCAGCTCTCCCCAAATGAGAATGGCTTGTTCTTTCAAACTCGTGTGCATTGACTTCCATGACATCAAAGTACTCATTACTCTGAAAGCTATGCCAGTTAGTTGTAACAAAGGAATATTTCTTGCTTTTTAAAAGCACACAAGGTTACAGATCATCCACGTAGCATCAATAAAAGTGTGTGAAATGAGACAACACCGTAACAATAGTTTTCCTCTTAGTTTGTGAAGGAGCACTAATTAGAGAGGATTTTCAGACATCAGACTGGGAAGTGTTTGCTATGTGAAATAAAGATCCTAAGGGTATGAACTGAGTCATAACATCTCTGTGGCCCTGAAATTTGTTTTTCTTAATGGAAACAGTATAATACAGTTCAGAGAAGGAATCTTGTGGAACTCCCTGCACTTGAGGTTGGCAAACAGCAAACATGAGGAGTTATGCAAGCCACAGTTAAAGCTCAAAATGATGCCATAGCTGTGGAATTTGAGAGCCTTATAATTTCCAGTTCAAAATCTTCTCTTTGGAAGAAAAGACCTTGCAGTAATGAATGAAGACACATTTAACCATAAATATACAAGGGAGCCTTTGCAAGGATCCAGAAGAAGCTGTAAGGGAAATCAGCTTAAGGAGGCTACAGAGCACCCTGTGAGCACGGCGCCATCCCTGTGAGAGCACCACATCCTGGTGCCATCATGACGAGCAGCTCCCTGTGCCACTCGTACCTCCCTGATGAGGTGAATGGAATTATTCAGTGAGCAAAAAGCTGATTGGCACAAGCAAGCTGTTGGAAGAACTAAAATTTCATGGCAACAGGACTGAGAGCTCTATTTTTGGGGATGTACGTGGTATGTGTGGCCCTTGTGTTGTCCATTAGGAGTACATTTCACTCCTTCATGGTTGAAGAGCAATCCAGACATACTCATGACTCATTGAAGGCAAAAGTAAAAGAAAAAAAAATGCAGATGAAGCTGATAATTATGAATCATCCAGTTACTTTAACACTCAGATGTTTTAAAATATTCGGCCAGACTATTCATTTTTGTTTCAACTCAAAACTTCATGGCTAGCGTAGCTGACACACTGAAGCAGTTGAAAGGCAGTCATACAAAATAACATTTGCAAACAGAAAAATATTTTTCATAGCTGAGGACAAGATTTTTTTCCATTATCAGAAATAACCAGATTAGTGGAAAGGCTTTGAGACTGTCATAGTTTGTAGAGCAGGACATGCCAAGCACTAAGCACTTGTAAATGGACTTGCTATGGAGGGGTGCTGCTCCAGCTAGGATTTTATGCAAAAGCACTGGCTTCCCTCTCAAAGTAACCAGGTCTGTTGTCCCAGGGTTGGACTCTTCAAAGGGTCATATGCTGCTCATTGTGTTTCAGACAATAACTTCCCACCAGGCTGGTGGGAACTAATTTCTCACAGTGTAATGGATAAGGGAAATACACTTTCTTATCCAAAATTTTCAGGTTTCTTCCTTAATCCTTGATACACTGAGGTTTCCCAAACAGTCCCAAGTCCAAATATACCTAAGAAAAAACAGAAAATGAAGGGGAGATACTTTTCACAGAATGGTCTTGTTCTGATACTTATGAATTATTAGAACAATTAGAACAAAATAGAAACTAGTGCAAAGGAGCAGAAAGACCACAGGAAAGTACACAGACAGCATTTATGAAGGCTCAGAGTGATGTCAGACATTCCCATATTTAATCAGTCATGTGGACTGTGTCTACAGTGAATGGTACTCCAGACTTCCCTTCTTCAGCCACTCTACTTCACAAAATCACCCATTTAACAGGAAAAAAAAATTTATTAAGCTTAGGCTTCCGTCAAAAAGGTAACATACCTTTCCACACTGAAGGAAAAGTCATTATTCAGATGAATTCTTTAAACAAATTTTCAAGGAAGAATGAAAATTTCAACACAAAATTGAATATAAGAAAAAGTACTCAGCAGTACATGAGCAGTCTCAGAAAAGGCCCACATAATTTTATAGTCTGAAGTTTCACTAAACATTTTCCTCCAGAAATTTGCAATCATGCCGTCTGTCTCTGTTTCATTGTCACTTACAGACCTTTTTAAACTCAGAAATATTTACAAGCAAATAAGGTATTGCTGCATTAAATTAAAAAGTACTGTTTCAATGAAACTAAGTACAAATATCAGTGGACTTAAAGAAAGAACAATTTAAAAAACCAAAAAACAAACCAAGAACAAAAGTTTGCTACCTCCACAAAGTTAATTAAATGTCAAAAAACAATAGAGACATTTCTGTCTGAAATTTTAATGAAAAAATTCCAATATTGCTATTTAAAAGCACTTACAAACCCAAAATAGGTGAAAATATTTCCATCAGGACAAAAGAAATGGATCCAACCCAAAATGGAGTTGATTCTTATCTTGCTGCCTGACACCAGAGGAGTGATAAGGCTCTGAGGGCACTCACTGTCCTAGTGAGCACGTGGAGATGAGCTCAAGGGGAAGAATGGAATGATCAGCTTTGGTACCTGACCTGAGACCCGAAGGTAGAAATGTGAGAGGCCAAAGCTGATTACAAGAAACATCAGATATTTTTATATGTCAGTGATTTCATGACAAAGAATGTTACATTCACTTTTGGGGTTTTTTTCAGGAATGCCAGTGTTTCTTCCTCAGCTTCAATTACCTTTCCTCTCCTTATCCACCTGCAAAAACAGCTCGGGAATGTCAGCTCCCATTTCTTCACTGGAGCTACCCACAAGTTCAGAAGAACAGTAATCCAGGTGTTTTCTACTCCAGTTTCCAGCTACAACTCCACTGACTTGCAGCACATTGCTCCTCTCAACAGCCTTGGTTCTGACTTAACCCCTATGGTACCTCATGGGAACTGCATTGCCAAGCTCCCTCTTTGGAGACAAAGCCCAGGCAGGGCCCCGTGCCCAAGGAGAGGAATGTACCTCCTTTCAGCCCTGTTCCACATCCCCAGAGCAGTAGGATGCATCAGAGCTGCCTTTGCCTCGAGGCACAGTGTGAGAACAGCATTAAGATGGATTGAATCATACTCAAACCAAATCGCATTCACACAACAGTGCACACGAAGAAGAACCTCAAAGTGGTTTATCATAATGAAATAATGAAATGAAATATTTTGGATCAGAGCTCTTGTTCTGTGAAAAGTTTAAATATTTAGACTTTTGGTCTCAGTTTCAAAAATGAAATATTAAAGTCATGCCTACCACTACTATTTTACCAGCTGAGCACAATAAAATGGAAACACTCAACCTTTTTTCCACTTTTTCTTTCCCCTTTTTCCCTTGTTAATCCTTAAAAAAGTTAGAACAGCAAAGGAAAAAATGAAGGAAATGAAAAATTATTGTTTTGGAGTGGGCAATGAAGGAAACTAATACCTGACATTATTCATTCTATTTTATTTTATAGCAAAGAAAAGGTCATAAAATGATAAAATGATAGGGAAAAAGCAGAAAAACTGGAAAAATCCAAAGGAAGTCTGCAAACTAGGTTCTCATAGCTCAGGGTACTTATTTTTTTGGTTAGCCTTTAAAACAAAAATTCAACCAACTCAAATGCTATTCTTCTCTGCTAAAACGACTGAAATATTCCCCTAAATTTAGGTACCTCAATAACTTAACTGCTATCCTCTGGGATAAGAGTTGCAAGAAGTTACACTTGCAGGTTTTAGTGCATTTCTGAAAACTAGAAAAGATTGTACAGTTGGGGCATAGTGGTAAGGAACTTTTAAAAATAATGTTGGACTCTGGCTAGCTGCATTTTGAAGCAAGCTGAAGTCAAAGTTTTAAAAATTCAAAGCACCTATACAAAGAGTAACTCTCCTATAACATGAAGGAAATCTTCAACTTGAGGATGGGTATAGTATTGCCCCACTTCATTTGTTCATAAACAAGTTGCTTCTTTGAGACATGCCCACACTCACCAAATACTTTACTTATGTGTACAAAACACATACTCTGCTTCAGAGATGAGGTTTCTCACCTCCATATAATCTCCTTTCTATGATAATAGCCTGTCTGCATATCCTCCAAAAACTAGGTGCTGGGTTTGTGTCAGTGACTTTTTGAGGGACTTCCTTTCAATTTTGCAGGCATTTAAACTTAACACTTCAACCATGACCATACATGGGAACATATGGATATCTATGTCAAATTGTGAAAAAGGACCAGCTAGCCTCCAATATCTGGTCTGGGGAATCCTGTCAATTCACCATCCTTCCCTCACAAAGACCAATAGTTAAAACCTGTGAAAAATTACCAGGTAAGCATATTTTTGTCATCTAAAGTTTGTGGGATTTCTAAGCCAAGAATATGAAGTTTTACGTTTATCAGCCCTAATGGATTTTCCTTCCATCAGTTTGCCCAAAGTTCTGCCTGAAATGTTTCCCCATTAACATTTATCAGTAACAATGTCCTGTGAAAAAAAGAGGGAGTTTCTTCTCTTTGCCATGTTATTTCTCTTGCCCATTGCATCCCTCAATGAAAAATGCATGTTGCTGGTATGCACTGCATCAGAGGCTTCTATCGTGGAAAGGCAACCCGTGTAATAACATTCTGCAGGGACAATAAAGAAGATAAAAGTATGAAGTATGAAGTAACTGGTAAGATCACATCATTTCCAGAAAATTCATGCAATTCATAGGCACTTTTGGTTTTTTCCCAATCCCACAGCTTACTTTTTTAGTTAGCTTCCTTATTTTGGTTTAATAAAACAACAGAGCTGCACCCATAGACTAAATTTTCATCCAGACGTTTTTGGTTTTCTAATGTTTGATTTAGGTGATTGTATTTGCCAATGAAAAGCTGTAAAATTTTTTCCTCTCTCTCGCTCTCTCTCTCTCTCTTT
>VWZT01006829.1:173254-193732 GCA_013397055.1 Pachycephala philippinensis
TTTTTTTTTTTTTTTTTTTAATGATGCAATTTATCTTGATCATTTTCAAAGCCAAGATGCACCTGCCACCAGAAGGGTCCAATTTCAGGAGATTGGTTGAGACAGGCCAATTTCTGCCTCTGAGTAGGTCTTGCTGGCTCCTGAGAATCCAGCTGACCTCACTCGTCTCTCCCTCCTGCCCCCATCCACAGGCAGGGGCAGCTCCTTGAACACTGCAGTACCAAACCCCTGAGGTGAGTGTGTCCTTGTCCAGGCTGCCTGCTCCAGGCTCCCAGCCATTCTGGTGTGTGGAGCCAGCTATCTGTGGCTGGCTCTGGCAGGCAGGAGAATCTATTTGGCTTTTTGTATTCTGTTTGCTGTTCAAGCCTCATTTTCCAAGAAGGATGTTGAGCTAAGTAGCAACATTGTGCAAGATGCCTGTGGGAAAAGGTTTTTAGAACCAAGGGACAGCTTCAAAGCTTCAGCTTTTCAAATGCCAGCATCTCTTTAAGGACAGTGAAACATCTTCTTCTTCCCTCTTAACTATATGTTAAACTAAAGTGAGGTACCTTATTTATGTAAAATTTTGGCTTTATCAGGTTGCATTTCAAAATAGAACAACAGTAGTAGCATTTCAAATTAATTGTGAAAGACATTCAGGAGATCAGTGTAAGGCAGTCACTGACGTACAAGGGTTAGGTGTGTGTTGAGTAAATCCTTCTTGGCAAGGAAATCTTCCTCCCTGTAAACCTGTGGTGTTCCGCAAAATGCTTGCAAATGACACTACGTAAGCGTCAAATGGAGCTGTTCTGCCTCTGAGATGACATAAAATACTTCAGCTCAACTATTACTTGATAATAAGTTCCTGGATAGTAAATCATTCAGCAACCAGAGAACACTGCTGTCAAAATATCTTTCCTCTTCATATCTCCGTAGAGCTGGTAGCACTTCTATTAGCTGTAGTTTCACAACCCTGTAACAAAGCTTTCTGTTTGTTGCAGAATATTTCACAGCTATAACACTCTTTTTTTAATCTATTTTTGACTGATCTCTCACACAGTTTTCCATCCATCTTCTTGCTCTGTGAACTCCATGACCTGAATATGGTCAGAAGCAAGGACTTCCGTCATGTTTCATGTATTCATTCCTATTGATCTTAGTAGAGTTGAGTCTCTACAGTATTTTCTACAGGACTGAACTCATTTTGCATGTCACATCCCGTATGTTTTTATTCCAAGAGAAAGGTGAAGAGTGTAGCTAAAAATTTTATCATCAGAGCTGCCAACTCTGAAATGAAGCATGTTAAAATCACTCAGTTGGAGAGACTAATCTGAAAAATGAGCATTCCTATAAGCATTGAACAAGGCTTGAACAGCACGGGAAAATGGAGACTTTTTGAAGCTAATTAAATTGCATAATGACCTTTCATTAGGTTTGGGTATTATGTTTTTTCCCTTCCCTATTCGGCTTTTTAATGTGGTTTAAATGATAGCTTGATCATGTGATGAGAATATTTCTCTTAGTAGTACAATGCAGGTGTAAAAGCTGTTTCTTGACTCAAGCAATATTAACACAGTAAAAATTCAAGGGTTATACCTGAGAATAATATGTATTTTTTAAGAAAAGCGTGGTATAATAGCTACTCATTATGGAACAGCAAACAGATGTGGAATTTTGAATTTATAAAGATTTTCATTGTGGCACTTGTGTACATCCTGTTGTCTGTACCATAAAATAAAGCAATATCAGAATAAATAGTTGCATCTGCTCAACGTGGTCACTGATAAAAGAAAACAGCTAGAAATTACAGGTTAGTGATTGCAAACTGTGGTATCATTTCTGCAATGGTGTTTCTATCTGGCTTCCAACTTGTTTTAAAATAAATGCGACAACCTTCCATATTCTCATAGATATTCTCACAGACAGCTGTTTTGGATCTGTGTTTTACACAGCTGACAGCAGTGTTACCTGTGGATAGGTAATTACCTATGTTTATTGCTCTTATCCTCCTGCCTTTTACTTGTATATCTTCCCTTAAAAAGAAAAAGTGTTCTGGATTTCAATGTACAGGTGCATGGCTCGCTTCCTGTCCAGCTTAATAAATTGCTTTGCACACTTATTACTTGTAACCAAATTTTTAAAGATTGGTTTTGTCAATTTGCTAGAGATTGCTGAGCAGAATGATCAATTACACAATTAAGTTTCTACTTCACATGTTATTGCTTAATCTCAGTTTGTGATTATTCTGAGCCTGCAAGAAGTGCTCACACACTCTTCTATTGCTCTGACTACTAAAAGAAGAAAAAAAAGTCACATCTAAAAAAAATTATGTTCCTCCTGATAAAATACAGCAACAAAAAAAGTACAAGAATTGTCCGAAGTCCAGATGGATTTGAGAAAACAAAGAGGATTATTTTGGTATACGGGACTTCCCACAGTACCATGAGGACTTTTTCCCATGGCTGAGTTGAATACCATAAAAATAAGCATGTATTTATGGGCCATATGAAAACTCTGAATCTCTTTATCTTGTCTTATCTGGGTAACACCACAGTCTGTGCAAGGAATGTTTCTTAACACCAGTACTGGCAGCAGTAATAAAAAATGTGGGAATATTTTAAAGTTTTCCCATTACTTGTAGCCAGTTTTGACTCTTTCCTGACTACAACCATGACTAAAGCCACGATTGTGGCTGACTACTCCACTTTGAGAAATCAGACACAGAAAAATGACTAATCTGGCCTTATCTTAGCAAGCTGGTATGAAAGGGAGATAGAATGAGGGGTCAGCATTGCCCCCAGTCTCATGCTTTATCCATAGACATAGAGTGCATGAAGAGATCAGTTACTGCAGATGTAAAAAAAGGGCAATGGCTGTATTAGATTGTAAAGAACATAACTCCTCATAAAGCTGGGGTTACTTCTAGCTGACAGATACAACCTGCTTCAGAAATCCCCAGGAAAGAAAACTGGCATCTCCTACTCTGTATGGCATATTTGTGCTACTGGCAGTGGAAACTGGGTCTGGTGGAAACTGGTGACCTAAGTTCAGCTGAGTGTTGATGTGTTGGAGGAGATTCTGCAAGGAGACATGAGAATAATACATGATTAATTGATGTCTTCTGTAGTTTAATCAGTTAATTCTTTGTAAGTGAGTAGGTCAAGGAAGAGAAATCTGACAAGAGAAGGAAATATGAAACATAAAGCGGACGGAAGCTGTAGTGAGAGTAGATACCATATCCCTATTTCTTACGTTGAAGCTAGTTACTGGATGATTTCCTACAAGATATGGCTCTGTTCAAATACAAAGGAAGAATTCAAAATTATTCCTTCTTCAGATAAATGTTACAGACAGTGTTGTGAAAGAGCCAAGCAGCAGCACAGCTTCTGGTAAACTGGATTTCACCTGAAAGTATGATTTTGTCAGGAACATCACAGCATTTAAACTCTGAAATTTCCAGGTCTGACTGGACCCAGCAGTCAAGCTGGGATGTTAAGTAACATTTTGGTTAAAACAAATGGTAGGGAAACTGAACAAAGTGTTAGTCCCACCAAGCAGTTGCTGCATCTGCTAGGCACAATTTGCTTTAGAAATTATATTTGATTGCATTTTAAAAATACAATTTTTCAGATGTTCCATGATTTTTTTATCTCTCCTAATTTGGTTAAGTCTAGTTAAAAGCAAGGAAACTATTCCCTTCCAGATCAGTCTGCTTGTGGCATCTGTCGTACTCACTGTGTGCCATTGCATCTTCTGTATTTTCTTCTTAGTCTGTGTCTACTGTGCAGTAGTTTTTGATGTTTAAGACTTTGACTAACACAGAATGGGATGAAAGCACAAATGTCTATGAAGGGAAATCATGTTTTCAGGAATACAGACAATGAAATATAAAATGTTTGCAGTGAATTGGGATGTAAAAAGGAACACAGGGTGGGAGAAGGGGAAGGGGGAGAACTTCCCCAAAATAATCTTTCCTATAGTCTTCAACAAAATTTCTTACCTGTCATCAGACTATGTGTCTTAAACACTAGGAAAATAGTTCATCTGCTTTTCATGATGTCATAAAAATGGAAGGCATATTTCAATCTCAACTTTCAAAAGATTAGCATAATTTTCAAATAATACAGTTCAAATAACACAGTTCAAATAACATAAGAGAGTTTTCCCTGATTTTCCAGTGTAAGCTATTAAATGTACAATACCTTATGGTTTTGGTTTGGCAAGTTTCCCAGTGCCTCACTAGCATTCATGTGGAATGCATTTTATTTGAGCCATGGATTAAGAGGGGTGTAGCTGACAATGCTGTGCACATTTTATAGCAATGTATCTGTTGGAAACTAATCTGAAAATGTTTCAGTTGTCATCAGGCGAATAAAACTTCTGTACCCAGATGAATTGTCTTCAAATCTTCTCTAAAACTGGAAATTATGTACGTAGAATTTCATTTTTTAAAACATATTTAGGCATCTGGCAAATTCTTTTTCTCATGTATTCTCATTTCATTAAAATTATGTAATTGCATCATACATTACAAGTATTCAGTTTGCTTCATTAAAAGAAACGTAAATATTAAAAGCATCTATTGCTTTTATAAGAAATAGTGTGTCCAGCAGGACTAGAGCAGTGATCACCCTTGTATTCAGCACTGGTGAGGCCACACCTTGCATCCCGTGTTAAATTCTGGGCCCCTCACTACAACAAGGACATCGAGGTCATGGAACATGTCCAAAGAAGGGCAACAGAGCTGGGGAAACGGCTGGAGTCTTGTGAGGAGAAGCTGAGGGAGCTTTGGGTGTTTAGCCTGGAGAAAAAGAGGCTTATCTCTCTCTACAACTACCTGAAAGGAGGCTGTAACAAAGTGGGGGGCATTTTTTTCTCCCAAGTAACAAGCGATAGGAAAAGAAGAAATTGTCTCCGGTTGTACCAGTGGAGGTTTAGATTGGATGTTAGGAAAAATTTATTCATGAAAAGGGAGGCCAGGCATTGGAACAGACTGCCCGGGGAAGTGGTGGAGTCACCATCTCTGGATGGTCCTTGGAGAAAGAGGATCATATTGGGGAACACTTAGAACTGGACATATATATATAAAACCTTGGGACCCGATAGGATGCACCTATGAGAGCTGAGTGACCTGTCCTAAGGCACCAGTGTCAATTATTCCTGAAAAATTTAGAACCATCAGGGAAGGTTGATCTTTTAGAAGGTGAAGAAGGAGGATTTCATAAAACACAGGCTGGTCAGCCTCAGGTTGAACCCTGAGAAGAAGATGGAGAAAGTAATCGTAGAAACCATTTCCAAGCACATGAAAGACAAGAAGGTGACTGTCAGCAGTCCACATGGTTTACACAGGAATTTTGGATCCGATTCTGGGCTTCCCCATGCAAGAGAGACACAGAGCTATTGGAGCAAGTCCAGTAAAGCACTGTGAAGATGATGAAGGGATTGAGACATCTCTCATGGGGATACTGAGAGAGCAGGAACTGCTCAACCCAGAGAAGAGGAGGCGTCTAAATACCTGATAGGGAAAGAAGAAAGAGCCAGACTCTTCTCAGTGATGTCCAATGGCAGGACAAGAGCCGACTATCACAAGCTGAAACCCAAGAAGTTGTATTTAAATGCAGGAAAATATATTTTTACAGTGAAGGTGGTTGCAGAGAGAAACAGGTGCCCAGACATTGCCGAAAGAAGTTGTAAAGTCTCCAACCCTGGGAATGTTCAAAACCTGACTGACCATGGTCATGAGCAACTGGCTCTAGCCTGCATGAACAGGGACTGGACTACATGTCCTTTTTGGTGCCATCTGTGGTTCTATAATTCTGTGATTCTTATTTTTTCTTTCTTGTTTTTTCATACCGCCTTTTACATATCATACACAAATGTATTTCTTCTTCTAGATTGTTATATGCTCCTTATGCTCCTTTTTTAAAACTTTTTTTTTTTTTTTTAGGAAGTCTGCCACTTTTCATGTTCTTGGAAAATAAATAGTACCCTTTTCCCCTTACCTGTTTCCTCCCTCTCTATTCCCATCCATATGTATACCCACAGCCTTTTCTTGTCTGTTAATTGCCTTTTCAAATCTGTCAAGTCAACTTATAGAGTAATACATGATATTTTGCAGTCTGAATTCCTATTTGACTGCATTTTTCTTCAGTTCTGGAGTTCAGCAATATCAGCCCATACCACAGATCTTCTAGATCTGCAGTCAACTTAAATAAAGTTTCCAGTAAAGGCACTGACTTTAAACAGGTGGCTTGAAAAATCTTTTTAAATTCAAAATCTGAAGTCAGTAAGGAGAAGAAAATTAAATCAATGCTTTAGACCTAATGTTATAAAACACAGTTTATAGAGTGTTAAGCTTTTTAGTGATTGTTTTTTCACTGACTACAAGCTTGAGCTATCTCAGCCTCTGGGCTATTTTAAAGTCTTCAAAACAAAGCTCGTTCAGCTCTCACTAGACCTGTGAGCTTCATCAAATTTGTTTTGCAGTTTGATAGCTAAATTAATATTTTAGTAGCGTATCCATTGTCTGTAACTAATGTCCTATGGTGTGCTCTCCAGAACATTTACTTAGTGCATCAATACTTCTTAGAGACTGCACAGCACACCAAACCACATCCAGTTTTTGGTTATTGCGGTGTGAATCTGCCACAATTTCTTCAGTGTATAGTCTCCAATTTCTTCTAGTGTAATGTGGATGAGAGAAGAATCTGTTAGGGCACATTTCTTTATGTGCATGAAGAAAATAGGATTATATAGTTATAGTTATAAATTGTATGAGAACTGGAATCTGAAAGTTTATCAAATTTGGTCTCTAATAAAATACTCATTATTTTGATATGACTAGAATGTTAGACTTAAAAAGCCGTTTATATTAGGAGAATTAAATCACTTTGGATTTGACAAAGTGACAAAGGATCTTTTAACTACTATGTTTTCCCCTGTAATTTTTATTGCTGACAGACCTCGACTTTAGTCTGACATTACTCCATTCTACCAGCAGAATTTCTATTTTGGCACATTCTGAACAGGTAACACTGCCTCTGTGCTTGAAGTCTTCAGGTCTGCATGTTTCAATTGGAGTTTTGCAAACCAGGAGGGCCTTCAAAGAATGAGGCAGAACTATACCAGACTTGAAATCATTAAAAATATCTTGGTGTCTTTAGCGTGGTTTAAGTGGGAGCAAAAAGAAAATCATTTTGAGAAACTTCTGGATGTTGTAATCATGGGCTTTATGAGTTATAATATTTTATAATGGGTCAAGGCCATCCTAGAGCCCAAATTATCAAAAGAAACTGATGACTGATAAGGCTAATATGAGCCTGGTCTACACTTATATTTTACTGAAATTTGTTAGCTGATTAGAACTATTAAAAGATTAGATTTATAACAAATATGACTATGCTAGCAAAATGCATGGAGGACACATTTATCAGACAAAATGTCCCCAAGAAAATACATTTTCAGTGAAGGAAATGAAGCTCATCAATTAAACCAGCAAAACAGTAATTATTTTAGTTTAATTTTCATTTTAAATTGCATTCTAGTTTTAGATAATATCCTTATTCCTTGTCTGTGTTAATGAAGCTCCTATTTTCACTCATTGTACCCTGTTACAGATCCTGGTTGATGGACTGGAGACCTTATGATTCTCAAATGTAGCTTTTATTGTATTTGTTTATAGGTTTATCAAAGTCTAACAAACTAGATTGAGTCCTCTCTCACTCATCACCGCTTGGACTGTCAATGAGAGTTTGCCAGCAGTCAGGCAGCCTCTGTATGCCCAGTGCAGGGAAGATACCTTGGTCCTGCTCCACTTCAGAGGCAGGATCTATCCAGACTTTTCACTGCAGTCAGAAACTGGCCCATTCCTTTTGGACCCAGTGTTTCACAGAATGCTGAGGATGAGCTGACTGTCCCATGGATCTGATGTCGTTTACAGAGCAGCTGTTTCCTGCATTGAAAAGTTTACTTGCTTTGTGGTTTTCTGCATGTATCTTTTTATCTGGGTTTTTTAAAAAACAAGCGGAATTTATATTCCGTTTAGCAAGCAACCCCCCTTGTTCTGTACTGAAAGCCTCTTAATTGATTACCATTCTGCTGATTGCTATATCCTTAAAAAAAAACCGTCAGAAAAGTCCTCATCATTTCAAAATCTGTCTTCTGGGGGTTCTCACTGGAAACAAACACTCTCAATTATCACTGCTGCTCTTGAACACATTTTGATATGGCTCAAGAAACTAATCACTGTTTTATTTTCTGTCTTCAATACATACATGTTGTGATTAGAAAATATACAACAATCTATTATTGTTATAACTACATTAGGCTAACCATGTGAGTGAATTACAGGAATAACAATTTTAACTATCATTCTCCCTGCAGTTTTATATTAATTGCATGAGCTCTTTTCCCCTAATTTAATTTTTTTATAAATAAAACCTTCCTCTTGCAGGATTTTAATCGACTGATGACTGAGCATATTATGTCCCAGCTGTTCTGGAATTTACCCAGCTAGGTTATTGAAAATCAGCATTCCTGGTACTCGGTCAGCAGGCATTTCCTTTAGAAATCTAGGATGCAAAGGTCCAACATCTACTAACCTAAAAGCATGGATTTAGAAACTTGTCTTTACCCTTTCTCTCTTTTTCCCCATCCCCCCCTTAACTATGGTATGAAGGATTCTACCATTTTTTCTGTAGCAATGGATAAATACCACTCTTTGGGCTATTCCCCTAATGCAATATTATAAAGGGCGGTAGGGGATAGAGAGAAGAGTTATCATGCACAGGATGTTCTGCTTTCTCAAGCCCTAGTGCATTAATTAGTTAGGGTGTTTTGCTCTATCCCACAACGGGTGGTCCCTTACACCATATCTTACAAGTTCTGCACAGAAAAATGCAGCATACTTGTCTCAATATTACCTGTAAATAGCAGACTCCTTCAATTACATGCATCAAGTGCTGCACCAAAATTAAATCCTCCAACCATAACACCCTAGGGAAAAATATCAGCATCTGACTCATAACCCTCAGGTACAGGTACTGAGGTGAAAGCATGTTGTCTTGCAAGTGCCTAAAAATTATGTCCCATGTTAACAACCTTTTTTTTTTTTTTTTCCCTAAGGAATTAACGGAATCACATTAAACCAAATAGATTAGAAATCTTCTCTTGTGCTCTGCTATCAGCTGTCACCAAGATCAGAACAATTTTCAACCATGAGTCTGTTAATGATAATTTTCTTAAACAAGCCATAAGTCTTGCCTTTGCTAATATATCATCTGGTCTAGCTACACTTTATTGTTCACCATGAATTCAAGTATAAAAGGCAGACCTTATTTGTTTGCTATGTTTTCAGAGTCATTGTCGTGAGAAGCCATAGCAGCTTCTTCTCTTTTTGTTTCGCAGTATCAAGCCTCCAAGGCTCTGGCTTTGCTGCGTAACATAAGCAGACAGTAACTTTTTGTCCTATTTAACTGGCCTGTTGAGTCTTTCTCTTGATAATTAAGTTCATCAGTTGGCTTTTAAAGCCTGGTCAGAATGTAATTGATACAGCCCTAGAGTATCAGATGAAATTAGCAGCTGTTTATCCTTGCTCATTCCAATTATTTACAACTCTGGCTACATCATTCCTTTATGTGCTATTTTCTTCAAATTTCTCAATGACTTTAATTGGATAAGGCTTGATAAATTTAGGAACAAATATTTAAATGTCTTTCTCTGAGCTTTCCTCAGGAAAAAAGTTATGCCTTAGGCATAATCTCTGCATCTTTAATGCTCCAGTTGCCTCAGTATCTGCAGCAATGTATCTTAGCAGAATGATAAAAAAGAAGCAAAAATAGAAGTCCTACAATCTTCATATACTATCTACCTCCACATGTTGAGATGTTGGTGATGACTGGGATAGGACAAAAAGAAAGAATGCTACCTTCATTTAAGGAGTAATTAAAAGTAATCCCATGTTATGGTAGACTGTGCAAGCCGATCTCCAGAAGTTCCCTGTTTCTTAAGTCTTACTAGCCAAACCAAACCAAACAAACCAGAGACAAAAACAAAGAGTAAAGAAAAGGGTACAGCAGATGAGCAGTCAGCACCTTATCTGAGGGTTTCCTGGTAGTGCATGAGCTAACAGGGTGAGAAGGAAGGAAAAGGGACACTGATGAGTCAGAGGGAGGGAGAAAAGGGCATGGACGGGCCAAGCACATGGTGTCAATGGGGTTGTGGTTTGGTTTCCTTATTGGAGGATGCCGTAGAAGGCTGAGAAAACTGAGGCCACTTCTGCGAATTGGCCATGAAAACACCGTAGTAGCACTGACCCGCACCCTCAGAGGGAGGGAGATGGGATGAGGAAGTCTGGAGTAGCAGCAGTAACCTTCCCACACAAAATCCACCAGGTGGGCTAAACAGAACCTGCTTCTACTGGACTAAGACTGAGTCCTGCTTCCCCTCTGCTCCCTGTGCACTGGGCAGGGCTGTACGCCCCACAAACAAGGAAGCGGATCCAGCACCTTCTGCTCGGAAAGGTCAGGGTTGCATAATAGCTCAACCAGCATTGAACACCCAGGTTACAAGATAGTATTGGATTTCAGCACATGGTGTTTTGGTCTCCCTGGCTTGACAAACTAGTACAGGTTGAAATACTGTGTCTGAGTGATGGGAGGATATCCATGTGAAAGGAACAGTGTGTTGTTGTTTTTCGCTTTTAAATATGCTTTGTGTTTCATTCATTTGCAATTGCTTTTCCAGCATCATATAAATGAATCAGAACAACTGTGACTCAACAGGAATAGCATAAGCCTGGCTGCTCTAATATCTAATGTTCCTCACAGAACCAGTACTCTCATCAGTTTTACAACATGGGGAGATGAGACCTTTCCTGAATCAATGGTCTTCTTTATATGCATCATATCCATCTTGCAGGTGGCACCAATCTGTCTATTGTTCGTGGCAGGTGTGCTGTGAATTTTGTTTGGAGAGTAAAATCTGTTCAAGGTGAGAGAGATACTAGGGATCCATACAGCTTTTTCCTGCTTTTTCAAGCAATAGCAAGACATCCAATGAAACAAGTTCTGAGATTTTTGTTCCTAAGTCCTATGTAGCTTTAATCTGAGGGTTTTTTTTTTTTTTGCTATTCTGTTCAGTCTAACAAAGAGTGCTCTTAGCTGCTCTTAGCATTCAAGTTTTACTTGGAGCGTATAGATTGTATCACAAGGAAACATAGACTGGGTACAAAGCTGATTCAAACCTTTAAATTAACACAATGTGAGAAATTGGTCTTCTGTATGCCCCTAGTCTCCATTCACAGAAATGTGCAGTTATGTCTTTCAATTTTGAGGAACTCAATGAAAAATTTTAGGTTGCTTTCATGTGTCTGGAATTTTTTGGGTTAAAATAAGAAACTTTAAGACGTTTGCTAACAAAACTGTTGAGGACTGGAAGGCAATGGCTAGTTCTTACTTCCAACAAAATAAAAGCACAAAATGCATTTGTAACCATTGCTGAGCCAATGGAAATTGTAGATCTGTTAGAAATAAGGAAACAAGAAATGCTGTGGATGTAATTGCAACTCTCTGCCCACTTTGAAAACTAGCATGGCATGACTAGTTTACCAAAGATCAGGGTTTTGAAGGACCCAGCTCACTCAGGCTGGAACAACCACATTCTCATCACTTAAAAACAAATTCTAGAAATGGAAAATATTTTCTTGAAGTTATACAACACCTAGTTTGTTTATAGTATGTTTAAAGTCTGATTGTCTTGAGCAGCAAAGCTATTAAAGTAGTTAAAGTAATGGAATGAACAAGCTAACACTTGCTAATAAATAAACATTAATAGCTCATTAATAAGCTATGTTATGATCTGCCTTGGAACTGGAAGATGATGAAAGATATGAAATGCTATTAATGCCTTATCCATTGAGCAGTCCAGATAAAAATTCTTTTGTTCAGAAGTAAACAATGAGGGCAAAAATATTCTCTCAAGTATCTATGAGATTTTAGTTGCATTTTGTCTCGTTCAAAGATTATGATTTCAGTCAATAATCTCTTCCCTATATTCTTTAATGTGAAAAGAATAGGGGAAGGTCAACCTGCATTTCTTTCGGATATCATTCAGGTCCAGCCACTGTTGAGATGGAGGAGCGCTTATTTACACCTGTGCCAGCAGTGTGAGCACTGATAAAACTGGAGCTCCTGACTGTTTGAAAAGGTGATCACTAATGATCAAGTGAAATTTGACCAAGAATGACAGCTTTCAGGGGACACATTATTTTCACAGAATTTTACATTTGAAAAATATCCTAAGTCCTTTATTGGTCATGAGCCATGCAGTGACAAGTCAGACCCATTCAGCTCGTATATTCTGGACCAGATTGCTTTACATGAAAGCATGGCTGTTTTCTGTGGTTATTAATATTTAATGCTAGAAATATTCTGTTCCCATATCCATAACTTACACGAGTATGGTGGTCTCATATATAACAGGATAAGCACTTGTCAGGGCAGCTGCTTTCATATATTGCTTAGCATTAAAACACACAGACTACGTCATCTCTGTATTTTTGTCCCTAGGACAAAGAAAATGTGTGTTGTAGATTAATTTATGCAAGTGATCCCATAGGTCTTTAATATTTTCCCTTACCTTATAGCATCCTGGCAACATTCTAAGAAACATACTTCTTTGTCTCAAAAAACTACTGAGTCCTTCTTTAATTCCTTCTGTTGATATCCACACAATGAGATCTAAAGGGAAAGTGTTTTTCAGTGGTAGATAGTTTCCTTAATTGTGCAAAACCTTTCTAAAAAGATTCAAGTCACTGTATCATGATAAACTTATTTCAGGTATATGTGCTTTCACTATTCTTTGTAAAACAACTGGTGATACAGCAAAAATTTTGTTTTTTCTTGGCATTGCCATAAAATATAACATTTTTGCAAAAGATGCACAGGTATGTGAGGAAAGTTTACATTTCGTTTCAGGTGTGAATTTAGAAGATTATTTTACTATTATTTTCTTATTTAATATTTTTCCACATCTGTCATTAATGGCAGGATGCAACCTCAGATATGAGTATGTAATTTTCATCATCAGGAACAATGCATAACAAAGCATTGTATTAAGGCATACTGCTCACTGATATTTTTGGGGTTTTGTTTTTTTTGGTTTGGGTTTTGGGTTTGGGATTTTTTTATTAAGAGGTTGAATCGAAGCATTTGTTATCAGCCAAAATCTGTGAAGCAAAAATATTCTATCTGGCTAAAATCTTTAACTATTTTGTATTAGATTAAGCATATTTAATTTTTTTTTCTGACATGCCTCCAGGCATTTAAACTGCCTCATGATTTACGCTACAAAAAGGACGTGTTCTTTAGCTGTATTTAATCCATACAAGGAGGAAATGCTAGGTTGTAGATTTTCCATTGGGACATCCCCTTTTACTGTATGAAAGCACAAGATGGTGTAGTGGAGAGAGATAAGACCTTGGGGGCTGGAAGGCTTGGATTGTTTTCCTAGCCATTTCTGCAAGATTTCACTCCTCCATGCCTCAACTTCACCATCTGGAAAAAGGGACTAATAGTACAAACCTCTTTTGTAAAACAAACAAGAAAACAAAGAACCTCTTTGAGCTCTCCTGGTGAGAACACAGCTACACAGAGAGAGTTTTATTATTATCAGCATTATCGGCTGGGCTCCACAGTTGTACAAATCCTGCAGTAATCACTTCCTTCCTTGTTTTTTTTTCTGAATAGAGAGGCCGAGGCTGTTTAAAATGCCAGTGTTATGCAGAGGATATGCCTGCATTCTTGTTTGTCTAGAACGCCATGTTTCTCACATTAAAATTTATGGAAAAAAAATTCCAATTAATCATGTCGACAGAGTGGATTTTGTGGGGCACCAACACGGAATGCACAAAGCTCAGTTATCTGGCCCTCAGATTTGCATTCCTCTGTCATATCCAGCTTCAAAGAAGACACTTCCTTTAATTTTTGCCCTTTGTAGAAATTATAATTGATAAATCCACAGAAAACAACTGCCCCCTTGGGCCCCTAAGGGATGTGATGGGTTTTTATAGAAACTTATTTAAAACTATATATTTGTTTTTTGGTGTGGTATTATTGGCTACTCTATTTTTCTTAGTAAAACCCCTTCTCTTCTCTGGACCAAATATATGAAATTGATAGAGAACAGCTGCTGTTCAGTCTGCTGGAGTTTTATAACATGTTATCAAACCCTTTGAAGACAGCTGGTAAACAGACGCTCCTCAGAGCATGCATGCCGGCAGCTCTTTGTGTTGAAAAGGTAAGACAGTCATTTGGGGGGAATTCTGCTAAAGCAGTACAGATACTGCATCAGAAGCCTTATATTCAGGGACTGTATGTTCTGCACATATGGGGTTCAACCGGAGGTTGAAATTCAAATGTTAGATGGGAGATCTGAACTAGAAGTGAGGTCAACTTCCACAAAGGGATTTACCTGGAATTACAGAAATTTAGCAATGAATCTTTGAACAGATTTTCTCTCTGAACACTCTTTATAAGAAACATTGGGAAAAGGCCATTGTACTGCCAGGATATTACTATGTAAACATGGAGTTGTTGTGTGATTGCCTTGAAATCCTGAGCACTCAGTAGAGGTGGTCTGCTGACAGAGGTGTTAATCTTGGTCTATATGGTTGTCTGTCCCCTGTGGCTTTCCACTACATGCTAGTATTCCTGCAAAGCAGAGAACACTGAGGTCCTAAGAGGATTTCTGGAAATATGGCAACAGTTTTCTAGGCAGAGCAGAAATGCATTGAATACCCTGCTGAAATGGAGTGGCAGCTTCACTCTGCCTAAGGGATCCCCCGATCACAGACTGCAAAAACTGCAGTTTCTCTGGCAGCCACTACAGCTGTTTCCAACAGAAACAGTGTGGCTGTCCTTCGAGGCCAAAAAGTAGAAATAGCAGGGCTCTCTGGCAAGCTCCTGGAGCCGACTGTGCTTTCTTGTGGGCACCACCCAAAAGCAAGAGACTCACAGGGTTGTGAGTGTTGTCAGCTCTCTCATCCTGAAACTGAGCAGGCTCTTTAGCTGGGAAATAAACATACCCAAGAGGTCTATTGCATTGTCAGATGCATTTAACACCTGTGAAAAACCCGTGCTGCTGCTACTGTGTTGCAAACATTATGTGACAAGGCTGACAAATGACTTAAGCAATGACGTGACTGCTCTACCACATTTTCCAAGGTGGTAAACCAGAGGGGAAAGTGTACATCATTTAAGAGGTGTTGTTGGGACATCTGGTTTTCATATAGACAAAAATAGATGCTATCAAATGACTGATCAGTAGGCTACATGATATTATTTTGTTCCCAGTTGATTATCTGCCACATCAAAACATCCCCAGTCACGCAGGCATTAGGCTCTTGTCTTCAAAGGCAAGAGCAAGAGTGGAAATCTTGATATATGAAAAAACACGCAAAGGGCCAGTAGGATGTGCCTTTTGTGTATCAGCCTGTTCAGGCTACTGTTTTAAGTACTTGGGTGTGTAATTCAGATTGATCAGCCAACTCCACATTGCAAGATGGCAGATTTGGTCCATTGCTCTCAGCCCTTTGGAGACGGTGAACTATAACTGCTATGAAGCAGTACTTAAGGAAAGCAGAGCATAAGTTTCCCTCAGAATGGATACATAAACCATAGGTTTTGGGACACTTCATATGCAGGTTGATCTGGACCAAAATAAAAGATCTTACTTATTTTCCCAGTAGGAGATTCAACTTCTCTACATAGTTAGGAGATTTCCTGATATTAATTGTTTTTTCATTTTTCAGACACTGAAATAACTTTTCCAGTTAGTGCTGGAAAAGCTTATTTCTAGTAAGTTTGCAGCAGGCAGGGAAAATATGGGGAAAGATGCAATATTGTGCAAAAATATCAGTCTTATGGGTCATATTTGAGTCGTTGGCTTGAGCCAGACTAACTCATGATGTAAATCTAAAATTTAGTGAGGGATCCAGTTGCTGGAATGTACTTTGCTTGCAAAGGAAAGGTTAAATATAGTCATAACGCCCTGGCACGTTAAGATTCTGGAGACATATTAATGATACTAAACAGAAAGTTTTCAGTTTGTCCCACCACATCAGTCTAATTTCCACAGAAGCAGAAGCAGAGAAACTTGTTTTGCATATGTTCAGAGAAAAAATTACTTATTGCTGCAAACTATGGAAAAAGAAATCAAAAATCAGCAGAGAAAATGGTAAACAGTAGCCAGCTGTAAACCCAATAGTGGGAACAGAAGGAGGAAAATTATGAAGCACTTAGCAAATTAAAGAAACCAAATGTGGTTTAGATAATATATCACACTGATTGCGAAACAACATTAACATCTTCCTTTGTCTAGCTGACAACATAAGGCAAACAAAGCCTTTCTTTCATCTATTAATTGCTCATTGTTCTTGTAAATGAACAATAGCTATAAGCAGATTGAGGAGGGCTATCAGTGCAGCATCAGGTCATGATCACATTTACTGAAGGATGAATAAGAATTGCCTCCAGCCCCTCAGAAGTGTTATATACATTTAGCAACAATGGCAATGCTGTGCCAGAATAAATTACTTATGGAAATCTATGAAGCCCATTAGGTTATATTTTTGCCAGTTTTTGTCTAAGAACAATCAATTAGAGTCTTCAGCCAGAGAGCGGATTTTTCCTTTAGCTTAAAATGTAACTAAGAGTCAACAATTCATTGCATTTGCATAGGGAAAAGACTTAGATATATTTTCAGGTTCTGTATGGTTAAAATGCATGTCTTGTCAAATTAATTCAGCCATAAGCATACTGCAAATAATGTGCAAATCTCTTTTTCCTTATTTGCTGAGTTACTTAATCTGTTTTTTCTTTTAAACTTACACTTGATCTGGTTTTCTACACTTCTTTTACCAACGGATAAAAGACAATTATTTCTGTTTGCCATCTAAAGCCTTTCAGCTAGCAAAACAATTACTTAAACTCTACCTTCATCTGACATAGCTGTTGACGCAATATGTGGAAATTTACAGATGCTGCCAAGAGTCACGGGGTTCACAGAAAGTACAAATACTGAGAATACACTTATCAAAGTAAGTGGGAGAGAAAAACAGTAGAATACATAGATACTGAGATACATCTTGTCTCTAAAAGGGAAGAAACCCCCGTGTTTCATGGAGATGTTAGAATAAGAAGTTCTGCCTCCCACAAAGGCTTGAAAAGCATTTATAAAATGCTTAGCTGTGGACAATCACAATTTTCAGTAAAGTCAGTGATAAGCCTGTCTGGATCATCTACCTAATAGCATAGAAGTTAGGCAAAGAAAAGATGATCTAAGTTTAGCAGTAGTGGGGCAACCACCTGTGCTGGTAAGGAAGGGTGCTGATATGTGATTTCAGGTCAATGGCTGGAGTCTGGAGTAACTTCATTGAGGTTCCATGGCCTTGGATTTGACACATGCTTTATTTCCTCATTTCAAACTCATGGAGGCCCTTTTACAACCCCTCTTTTGCACTGGCTTGCACAGTCATATTTAAGCTATCCTGGCAAAAAGACTCTGACAGGAAAATATACACAGATTAGTAGTATAAAGCAATTACTTATTGGCTAATGCACAACATTAAAAAAAAGCATAGCTGCTTTTACTGATCTGTTTAGGTAAGTTTGTGTGTTCACCATCCTGGATAGAGCAGCTTTAATAAAGAAAATGTTAACTACACCTCTAAATGTTACGTTATCATCACTGAAGTGGAGCACGTTATTCCTGATCACCTGTTTGGTCACGACCTTCCTTTGGCAACGACTGAATGCAGAAATCACTTCTAGAAGGAGAGGAGACCAGACCTAAAATGCTTATGAAAATGCCTATGAAAAGAAGCATAACTTTGAACTGAGACAGTCCATCGTTTGGTGCATGCGTTTTCCTATTCAAGCACCACATCGCTGCATTGATCACAGAAAGAGCAAGCTTCAGGGTGGTGTTCATCTGGTGTTGTGACTATTTTAATGCTTTGCTTGTCATTTCTGCCCTTCCCTAACACATTTGAATCTGGGGCGAAACAATTACTCCTGTGACTTCGCTTGTTAAATATGCTTTCCTACTTATATAACTTCTTAATTTCTTAGAATCATAGAACCATGCAATCATTTAGGTTGAAAAAGACCCTTAAGCTTATTGAGTCCAACTGTTAACCTAATACTGTCAAGTCCACCATGCCCCTAAGTGCCACATCTATACATCTTTTAAATATCTTCAGGGTTGGAGACACCACCAGTTCCCTGGGCAGCCTGTTTCAATGCCTGATAATCCTTGCAGTGAAGATTTTTTTTCTAATATTCAGTCTAAACCTCCCTGGGTGCAACTGGGTCTATCTCCTCTTGCCCTGTCTCTTGTTACGTAGGAGAAGAGACCGACCAATCTCCACCTTGATACACCCTCTTTCCAGGCAGTTGTAGAGAGTCATAAGGACCCCCTGAACCTCCTTTTATTCAGCTCCCTGAGCTGTTCTTGGACTTGTGCTCCAGACCCTTCTCCAGCTCTGTTGTCCTTCTTTGGACTTGCTCCAGCACCTCAGTGTCCTTCCTGCAGTGAGGGGCCCAGAACTGGACACAGGACTCAAGGTGTGGCCTCACCAGTGCTGAGCACAGGGGACAATCACTGCCCTGGTCCTGCTGGCCACACTATTGCTGACACAGGCCAGGATACCACTGCTGTTCTTGGCCACCTGGGCACACCCTGGCTCAAGTTCAGCTGGCAGTGACCAACACTCCCAGGTCCTTTTTCTGACAGGCATCTTTCCAGCAACCCTTCCCAAAGCCTGTAACTCTGCATGGGGTTGCTGTGACCCAAGTGCAGGACCCATCATTTTGTCTTGTTTAACTTCATACAATTCTCCTTAGCCCTCCTTTTGTTGCTGAGGTAGCTATAGAAACTTTTTTTTTTTTGTCTTTTATGGCAGTAGCCAGATTAAGGAATTGCTAGGGTTTGGTTCTCCTAATTTTCTTCCTACATAACCTCATGACATCCCCGTAGTCCTCCTCAGTTTCCCACCCCTTCTTCAAAAGATCATACTCTTTCATTTTTTCCTGAGTTCCAGAAAAAGCTCTTTTTCTATCCAGGCCAGTCTTCCCCACAGGCTCATCTTTCATCTCATGGGGACTGCCTGCTCCTCTGCCTTTAAGATTTTCTGCTTGGAGAACATCCCACATTCTCAGGATTGTCCACCAAGGGACTCTGTCAATCAGGCTCCTAAACAGGCCCAAGTCTGCCCTCTGGAAAGCCAAGGTAGCCATTCTCCTGGCACCCCTCTTTATTTGCCAGAGAATTTTATGATGGCTGCACCCAAGGTTGCCTCCAGACATCACTTTACCCACCAGTCCTTCTCTGTTCACAGACAGGAGGCCCAGCAGGCACCTTTCTTAGCTGTGTCCCTCACCATCTATGTCAGGAAGTTACCTTTCACACACTCCAGGAACCTTCTGGACTGTTTCCTCTCTGCTGTGTAGTGATTTGAACAGACATCTGCTAAGTTGAAGTCTCCCACAAGAACAAGAGCTATTGATCGTGAGAATTCTCCCAGCTGCTTATAGAATATGTCATACCTAGGCTAGGTTCAGTCAGGACTTCGAAATCTCCGAAAAAGGCAGTCCTCCAATGAAATCCACGAAGGAAAAACCTTACCTGATTTGTCCTGCATGTGGCTATAACAGATGGTGTATAGTGTCAGAGTCAGAAAACTCCACGTTGCTGACTGCAGAGTTCAAACTGTAGCAACACTGTGATTTGGAAAACTCTTCATAGGTTGCATCAGGAAACCTGTGGTTTTATATGTTGCAATTTTTATTTGTGTGAGAAACATGCAGGAGAACGTCATAACTTGCAATTCTTGCATCTCTCTGGTGGCACAGATATAAAAGAGCAAGACTCATATGAAATCTGCTAATTTCAGTGTTGGTTGACAGCTCTGTAATCCTTGTCAATATCTTTGACAAACCTTATGGTATTGCAATTTTCTTGATGACATTTGAAGGGGAGAAAGGCTGGAGTTATCGGTTTGATATGTCATTCAGTATATCAAAGTAGTCAAGTAATCTGCCTGTGGATATTTTACCGTGTGTTGTGGTTTGACACTGGCCCAGCGCCAGGCACCCAGGAGAGCCGCTCGCTCACCCTCCCCTGCCACAGCTGGGCAGAGGAGGGAAAAGGGAAAAAAAAATTTAACGCTTCATTAGAGAGATAAGGACCGGGAGAAACACTTCAAGGGCGAAACAGGTTCAACTTCAGTTGCAAAGTGAATTTATTACTAACAGAGTCAGAGGAGGATAATGAGAAGTAAAATAAGCCCTTAAAACACCTTTTTCCCCCAGCCCCTCCCTCCTTCCCACCGACAGGACAAGGAGGCAGGGCAGGGGAGTTTGGTCAGTTCATCACCGGGATTTCCTTCCGCCGCTCCGGGAGAAGAGTCCTTCCCCTGTGAGGCCGTGGGGTCCCTCCCAC
>VWZT01006829.1:194216-222060 GCA_013397055.1 Pachycephala philippinensis
ATCTCTGCGTTCCCCGTGGATCCCCACGGGCTGCGGGTGGATCTCTGCGTTCCCCGTGGGCCCAGGGGCTGCAGGGGCACAGCTGCTCCACCATGGGCTGCACCACGGCCTGCACGGGAATCTCGGCTCCGGCGCCTGGAGCACCTCCTTCCCCGCCTTCTCCACTGACCGTGGTGTTTCCATGTTGTTCTCCCTCACATACTCTCACCTCCTCCTCTTCTCTGACTACAATCCCAAAATCTTGTGACTTTGTTTTGATTTTCTTCTTCTTAAATATGTCATCACAGAGGCATCATTGGCCCAGTTCTGGCCAGCAGCATGTCCATCTTCAGAGCCATCAGCCATTGGCTCTGCCGGACACGGTGGAAAGCTTCCAGCAGCTTCCTCACAGGAGCCATCTTTGTGCCCCCTGCTACCCAAAACCAGGCCGTGCCAAACCAATATACTGTGTCACCGTGCTCTGCAATCAGAACTGGCATAATTAAGAGTAGTGGATATCTAATGGGAAAAGCAGATTTTAATCAGAGTGTTTACTGCCAGGGCATCTGGAGCATTTTCACTTGCCTGGTTTTTAGTTTCAAGGGGAATAGATACAACAAAGTATTCTGCAGGGTATTGTTTGGTTTCATGAACATATCTTGACTTTAAGACTTTCAGTAGCTTTTGCAGAGGCGAGTAATGAAGAAAATGGGTTTTAAAGTCAGTTGTCCATCGTGGAGATTAGTTTTGTAGTTTGTGGGCCCAGAAAATATAGATATTTGCCAAAGACACTTGAAATCTATCTGGGAGGTGTCTCAACACCACAGACTGACTCTAAAAGAGGGAAAAGCATAGACCTGGCACAGGACTGTAATTTGAAACACCCTACTAGCTGATGGAAAAAGGAAAGGGTTCTCAATGTTTTTGCATCAAAATCCATGGTACTTATGCCCTATGGGCACTGTGAAGATGCAGTAATTTTTAACTGAGCACTTGAAATTTCTTCTCTCAAATTACTCAGGCAAGAAAAGATTTGTTCTGCATTGCCTGGCTCAGACTGCAGTGCAGCCGATGAAAGGGAGAACATCTCAGATTAATGAGCCACTTAAATTGTGTATGTGTGTGTCTGTGTGTCTGTGTGTGTGTCTGTGTGTCTGTGTTTGTGTCTTTTCCTCTGAGACATTTAATGAGCAAATAACAGCTGCACTCCAGTTCCTTAGTCCTGCCCAATTATCAGACCTGTAATCAGCATGCTAGAAAGCACAGATTATGGGACCGTTTTTTTGACTGATAAAGCCATTGTAGGACCGTATCTTAAATGACAGCTATTTTTATGAGAAAGGAGAAAATTCAGGATGAGGCTGGACATATTTTAATTGCTAATCATGTTTTGATTGCTCTGAATGTTCCCTGGTTGTGATATGTACAGTACTTGTGTGAACTGTTTTATATTACACACCAGTGAAAAAATGGCCAAACCCTGTTATCAAGACATGTACAAATTTTGGTGCAGAGTAGGGCCTTAGCCCTTAAAACCATGTTGTTTAGAGGGTACATCGACATGCCCAGTGTTCAGTGTTAGCATGGCAGCCTGGCACACAATTGATGACAACCATCCACTGCCTGAGGATAAATAGCACAATGAAGGTAAGATTAAGCAAGTAGTCAGTGATTCACCAACTGGATTAGCAAAACAGAAAAATCCATGAGGCTTTCCATGACCTCCCACAGGCTTTTGTTTTCCATGGAGCTGAGAGTGCATAATTTCCAGTGGATGGTGTGAAACAATGCAGTGTAGCTTCACGGAGTGAGGGGCAGTCTGAGGCATAACCCCACTGCTGCCTGTGGTCAGTAGGGCCCATCCCTCAGTCACACCCCACTTCTGCTTTTAGACAGAAAGGAGGGTTGGAGGCTGCAGAAGGGAAGAATTTGGATTGTATGCTGGCTGCAAGTGAAGCCCCTCTGCCAGGGATTTCAGGTTCTAGCTTGACTTGATTGTGTCTGTGTGGTTTTCCTCACTCTGAATTTTAATGCTCTGGTTTGAGTTCAGCCAAATCTGGCAAAATAGAGCAGCCTTTACAGTAACTGTATTTCATGAAAAAGGTTCTCTGGGCAGATAGAGGGAACACTATTAATGCCTTCACTAACTGAACTGCTCTAGCAAGAGTCATGGGCATCCAGAAGGAGAAAATCCAATCAATGAATCTCAATCCATAAGAAAGTGTATGGGAATGGTTCTTGACCCTTTGAACTTGGCCCTCACATTCCAGGCTGCAATGGTGGTTGGATGATCGAGATCCGCAGCAGAGAAAGGAGTAAAAAGAAGTGGAAGAAAAGGGAAAAGGCAACACACAGAGAACAGCCAGTGCAGATGATGAATTTCTAGACCCTATAAAATCAGGAAAACAATGGGAGCCAGAACTGTATTTGTATTCAGAGCTTACAGACTTTAGCATAGCTAGAGATTAAAGAAGAAAAAGCAGACAAATATTGTTTTCACTATTTCATGAGGTAGATGAGAGGTGAGAAGTGAATAAAACATGATTGCCAGTAATCACAAAGTCATTGGAACAACTGATAAGGTAATTTCATGTAAACCCAACACAAACTAAGCCTTAAAATGAGACTGGTTTACTTTACCTGTGGCCAAAAACTTAGAGGGGCAACCAAAGAACTTTTCAGAGCAGGGATATCTGATATTTTCATGTAACTTTGGAAGGATTTTTAAATTCCTTAGCTGAAAGACAGGATCATTTGTTGTGCTTGTGACTTCAGCATGCAGGAATTATTCTTGAGAAAAACAGATATACTCTCCAGAAATGCTTTTGAAAAGTGGGGACAAGTGAACTATCTGGGGAAAGGATTAAATTCATGGCAGACACTTGAGCAGAGGAGACAACAAGCACTACAAGAAATCTAGGAACCAGGCCAGAGGGAGTAATACTCTTCTGTTGCAGAACCACTGCTCAGAGCAGAAAAAAGAGAATACTTAGGGTGCAAGAAGGCAGGAAGTGAAAGGCATCATATGTACTTTCTTCTGATGATAAGCAAAAAAGAAAAAAGGAAAAAGACAATACACACAGAGTGTAGAGATATACAGCAGGAGGGCACATGCAGTGTAACTGGAGACACTCTTTGTGCCTCCACTGGAGCAGGTGATTTTCTCTCAGGTTTAAAGCTGACAGGTGGACATCCAGTTTTCTTCCTTTCTTTCTTTCTTTCTGTTTCTTTCTTTCTTTCTGTTTCTTTCTTTCTTTCTGTTTCTTTCTTTCTTTCTGTTTCTTTCTTTCTTTCTGTTTCTTTCTTTCTTTCTGTTTCTTTCTTTCTTTCTGTTTCTTTCTTTCTTTCTGTTTCTTTCTTTCTTTCTGTTTCTTTCTTTCTTTCTGTTTCTTTCTTTCTTTCTGTTTCTTTCTTTCTTTCTGTTTCTTTCTTTCTTTCTGTTTCTTTCTTTCTTTCTGTTTCTTTCTTTCTTTCTGTTTCTTTCTTTCTTTCTTTTTCCTTCTTTCTTTCTTTTCCTTCTTTCTTTTCCTTCTTTCCTCTAACTGTGGCTCTCCTGGAGCAACAAAGAAGGGATGATCTGCATTTTTGCCCAAATCTCTGAACACACAAAAGTATTTTCTCTTTTAAGCCGGTTATCCAAAACTGCAATGTTCCACACAGATTTCACTCTGAGGTGCTGATGCAAAACTTACTAAACTGAATAGACAGATCTTGTCCACAGTATGTTTTGGGTTAATGTGGTATGTCTACAGTGCCAGCCATGAACAGGTGTGATCTTGTTCTCAAGTTCATAGTCATATCTAGTACGCACAGTAGACACAAAAATATTAACTCTATCATGTATCCCTCTGTGGACAGAGAGTCTAGATCTGTCCCAATGAGTTTAGCAGCACCAGGGCTCTGGCCTCTGTATGGTAATGTAAATGTCTTTAAATTTAATTTTTGCATTTTCTTCAGCATAGCTTTCTCCTAGGTAACATTCTCACAATTTCCAGCTGTCCGAGAAATTTCCAAAATTTGCTTTCCCAAATTGCAGTTTGGATGTTGATAAGAAGACTTATGTGGTTCATGTAGTTTAACAGATATATTACTGGACTATACCAGCTAGCATCAGGAGCAGAGAACAAGGCTTGGCTCTGCTTGGTTTTCTGGTAAAGATACAGGCTGAAAGAGAAAGGTCAGTCATGGTGACACTGCATGTTAGCATTCGACCCTGCAGGTCAGCCTCACATGAGCTGTCTCACTAAACCCCTCTCCAGATCTAGGAGTACCTAGATCAGCTACTTCTGCACACTGTGTGGAAGTTCTGAACAGAGCTGCAGCCAGCACACAAGCTCCTGAAGGCTTGCATGGGCAGGCATAGAGACATGGTGCTCAGCTCTTCACACCTCACAATGTGAAACTACAAGGAGGAAAAAGAAAATTACTAAACATAACATAAACAGCTATCAGAAAGTCTGCTGAGCCTGGCTGTACAGAGAAAATAAATACATTTTTTCCTCTCTACTTTCTCTCAGAGTTACTTCTACCACTGAACTTATCTCAGTGCAGTGGTAATGCCTGGCCTAGGAACCCCCAGGCAGTATCTGTGCTGCTCAGAGGGCTGACACAGGCTGTGGCTCAGCCAAAGAGTGCTATTTCAATAACAGAAACCAAACCCTGTGTTTGAAAAAAGATGTTTCTTCCAAGTATTGGAGAGGACAGTTGATATTTGTGAGCTTAAAAAACACATCAACTTGCCATGAAGCTTATGAAAAATAATAATTTTTTTCTTTAAAACAGTCTTTTGATTCCTGTTTGTTAGATGAAATCCATTTGCCAATATTTTGATGTTACCTTTTGGTTTGTTTTCAAAGATAAAATGTTTTTTTAAAGAACTGTAAACAGAGTGCTAGAGTTATTTTTTTAAAATTAAATTATCTTGGAATTGTTTATAAACCTCTTCCAAACCATCACAGAATTGAAATAAGGATAGTAATGAGCTCAGTGGATATTGGATCACTAAGCCTAGCTCATCCAAGACTGCAGTGATCGGTGAGCTGGTTTTCTTTACTTTTCTCCCTTAGAAGCTCTCCAAAAATGGCTCCAACATTTTCCAGATATGAATGATCTTTAATTTATTTATTTTCTTCATACTGTTTGTTCTGTTTAATTCAATGTTTTATTATAATTTTAGAATCAAATTATTAAGATTTGTTAGCAATAGCTACCCCCACAACAAAACCTTTTAAATGTGAGTGGCACGGCTCACTCAGCTGCTATTTCTGTGAGTTTTAGAAACTGCTTTTTGTAAACGGCATGTTTTTTCATATTGGGAAAGATCAATGCAATTGGTCACACATGAAAAGGCCTTTTAAATTCATTGTCTCTAATTATAGTAGCAATTGTGGACAAAGGTGTCCTTTTGCATGGAAATTTATCCAGTAGACATTTGCAAAGAATATATTCATGCACATTTGTACCTCTGTTGAAAGCATTCTTCAAGTCAAAGGAGTCCTTGAAAAATTGGGCTGGTAGCTTAGAAGCAAATTTTCAAGTTATAGAAACACAAAGCCTTCTGGTGAGTGATGGTATTTGACTGATCCTTCTGTACATAAAAGCTATGCTTCAGATAAAGATAATATTAATTAGTTTCTCCAAAAGCAAGCTTCAGAGCATGAGCAGAGTTCCTGAGAGAACTTATAACTTCATTCTCTTATTTTGGCAGCTGTCTTCCATTTCTTATATTGGAAGTAATCTCACATATGAGAAGAAGCAACCCTATGCTTCCAGAAAAGGAAACAGGACATCTCATTTCTAAGTTCATTTGCCTCTTCCATAGGAAATTAAATAGAATCCTTCCACCTCTGCTGTGCTTCCAGCAAACACAACCTGAAGACTCCAGACCAGAACCACAATGCAAAATGTCATAATTGTCAACATTATTATGGTGCTATATCCATGCAGGATGTGATTCATCTGCATCTTTCTTTTGAAAGATCTTGGTTTACCTTGCAGCCTGGTACATTTGGGCTTGTGTATAGGCAACGGAATTGAAGCTAGGACTTCCCTGGTTACTCAGATAAGTGTCATATTAGGGGTTTCAAAACTTAAAACCTATTTGGAGTTTCAGGCTACTGCGTACTGCAGAAATATCATAACAAAATCAGTTTGAGTAAATTGATGTGTATTTGGGTAACATCCCAAAATTGCTTGCAGTGTTTCCCGTTTCTGGGGAAACTTTGAAACATGTGAATAAAAGCAGTTATAATTAGAGGAAAAAAGAAAAAAAATTATTTTAGTCTTTTGTTATATTATTTACTTGGTATAAAATGGAAAGTGTTGGACAAGTGTAATTACTACTGTTGTAAATAGCACCATCTATAATTATGCTATTAGATAATCCTCAATTGAAACAGCAGTACATTTTATGGATATGTACTAGTGACTCTTTTATGTTATCTTCAATTCTAGAAATAAGGCATAGTTTGTTTCACTGAAAAGGCTCCTTTAATAGAAAAATCTGTCTCTTATATCTGGTTTATCAGGTAAACACACATGTTGTTTCAGCTGACAGTTGAAAAACCACGATGTGCTGTAATGAAGCCAAGTACATTCAATAAAGGTCCTAAATTCCTGGCAGAAAGACAAACTGTTCAGGATTTTCAGCGAGACACTAATGGAGATCTGGTAGTGCTTTTTTAAAATGTTATTCTCCTTTAATGTCATTATAAAACCATTTCATAGACTGCATAACTGTTCCTTATTGTTTTACTTTATCGCCAGTGTCTAAGTAATAGCCCTGCTTTCAGCGAACACTATGAAGTTCAGTATCTGTGTGCCAGAGTGTTGCTTCATTGTTCTGATGCAACAATGTATTTTATATGATGTAGGTCAAAGAAATACTCAGTTGTTAATGCTTCGTGGCTGCTAGTAGAGGATAAGAAAAGGGAATCCTATACTGTCATCTTGCTTTTAATTTTCCACTCAGATTTACAAAAAACATGACAAAGAATTATAGAACAGAAAACCCACTTAAATACTCGTGGGATTACAAAAAATTATCCTTTTTCCTTTTTTTTTTTTTTTAATAAAAGGAATTTCAGGAAGATGCAATACACAACAGCAGGTTTAGGAGGAAATCATAATGAAGTTTTAAGATCATGCCTTTCCCTTCTGGAGACCTTCTGACTAGTCTAGGTGTCCCTCAGGCTTTGGTTGCTGGTTACTGTTTCCTGGTAGATGTCATCTAGGTCAGGGAGATGAATTCATCTGGACTGTCCTCTCACAGTCACATGTGGCAATATTCAACATTGTCCTGCTTTTTCACTTGCCTTTGAATGTGAATGAAGCTACAGTCTGCTATGGAACTGAATTATTTTGAATCAGCAATATTTAAAGTTGCACTGGGTAAGGCTGTGAAATAAAGTCAAGTACAATTTTTATTATGCAGAGAAATTTCTGAGTAACTTAACTCTTCACAGAAAAAAACAGCATAATTGAGTGTATAATTGAAACCTTGTCAGAGGTTTAAGAAAAGCAAGGTAGATTAACCTGAAATTAAAAACTAGCTGAAGCTTGCAAGAAAAATAGATATGTGCATTAAGGTTCTTGTTTCTTTCTATTCAAAACATGGAATTGACAATCTGAAGCTGCAGGGTTTCATTTATCTGTAGCACTTAATACCTGTGCACCTCTTTCCCCATTGAAATGGAAGGTAAACACTGCAAAAAGCAGAGATAAGTTAACACTGAGTATTTTTTCCACTGGCTTCACAGTTTTTTAGCAGCTTTTCTACGGAGTTCTTTTGATTTCTCTATGAAAAGAGAAAAAAAATAGTAAATATTCCTACCCAGGAACCACGAAAAACACCTTCCTTACTTGCCATCTTCATAAATTATTTTTGCAGGAGTTTATATTTAGCTTTAGCATCTATGTAATTGGATTAGATTGAGATGAAACTGCATTTACATCGGGGTAGGACTACACTACTTTATGATTTCATCCTAAATGTTTATTATTTTCAAGTTTTCTTCCAATAAAATTTTCATTCTTTGATGGTTGTTTTTCTCATTAAGCTTCTTCAGTATTTAATTGTGAGTGCGGTTATTTGATGAAGCCATTTTCATGCACACAAAGGCCAGTAAGACAATCACTAAGAGAATACTCTGAAGACATAATATTCTTTTTCTTTCATGTCACTGCAGAAAGATTCCTTGATTCAGTGTTTCTTGCCATAGAGGAAGCTATTCAAATGTACAAGTTGCAGATTTGCTTATGGCAAAGCCTTTTCGATGTGCATTTAGTACAACTCTCCTTAAACAACTTCACGAGTAAAGGCAGCCAGGAAAAAGAATAGCAAAGGGTGTGATTGCTGACATTTAAACTGAGAAAAAACACATTCACTGCTTACAGTGGAGAAATATTTTATGGCCACGAAGACAAGATTCATCTCAAAGGATAGACTTTGTCACTGCAATGTAAAGCTTTTTGCCCTGCTCAGGCGCTGTGTAAGAAGTAGTTTTGCCATCTCTGACCTACAGTTGCTCATGCCCTTCTGCTCCCTGATATTGGAAAACTGGTTGCCAACCTCTTCTCCCCAAAGTGTCAATTAGAGTGAAATTGATTTTCACACTTCTGTGTCAGGTGTAACAACTTGGGCAAAGATGACGATGGCATTCTAATTTCCTTTAATGAATAAGGATTTAGCAGAATTCATGTAAACATGGAGCCTGTTATTTTGCATCACTCAATTGTCTGACTTTTTCAATACTCTATTCTCCTCATCCTGTAGCATTTTGTTTTCTAAATTGACAGTTCATTCAACTTGCAAATACAGGTTGAATTTAAGTAGAATCTAACTTGCTGCTTCTAATTAGTTTCTAATTTCACCAGTCTAATGAGAGGTCCACTGTGGAAAGAGGATATCTTGAAAAATTTAATTCCATTTGAGACTTACTAGGACGGAGTCAGTGCCTGACAATTTCTCTTTGTTTATCCTTAAATCTTACTGTTCATATGTGTGTTGTTCGCACTACTTTCTCAAGTCGTGTTCAGTAGCAGTAGTGATTCTGGACCTTTAAAAGTGGAATATGTGAGCACTGTGAGCAGCAAAACATCATTAAATATTTCTCCTCTCCATATTTCCCATTGGTGAGTTGGACTTTTCTTGACAGGAACAGTTAACAATGGTAAGATGTATACTGCTTGAGAAGAGGCTTAGATCTTGCCACTGAAGGAGAAAGATCAATTCAATTTATGCTGCATGAGGCCTGAGGGAGCTATTCACAAAGCTGAGTTGGTATTATTAGCACAGCTGTGATTCTATGAGTTCTCTCTGCTGATTTTAGGTGACATGTGAATGGAACTGCCATGGCAATAATGGAATGTGGGCTAACAGTGCTATGCACAAGCTTCCATCTCTGTCCCTCAGAAGGTGAATGGTTTTATGGGGACCCCAGATGCTCCCTCAACTGATGAGACAATCAACATTTATAACCCTATTGTTTCATTTTAAGATGGCCAAGGAAAACATTCTAAAATAAGCTGCAGCAGCTTTAGCAGTGAAAAGAGCAAAAGTAAACCAATTTGAGCAATTAGCAAGCCGTGTCTATGTAGATAAACTGGGGTTTGACATATGCAGGATTTAAACACAATGACGACATGACAGCAGTAGATGCACACAGAGTAAATATGATAGACATACAGGAAGTTTTCCTCTCAGAATTTCACACAAAAATTTATAAATCATACTGAATACAACAGCTCACACAAACAGAGTAGTATTTGTCTGATTTATATAAAAGGCTCTGTCTTCATCATTGTAATGTATAATATTTTTTGGGTGGATTTCCTGACTTAATTCTTTCTTAAACTCGCAGGATCAACAGTTTAGTAAATATTAACACCAATATGGAACATTACACCTACAGTTAAATCACTGAATGTAAAACCCAGACACTTCCACACAAACTGGGGATATTTTTATGTTCTGTAATGCTTTTTTTTCTTCCCACATTACAAACCCTCTGAGGAATGTTACATGTTCCAAACTGCTGATGTTTCCCTTTTCATTTATTGGCTGTTTATAGCTTTTAACTCTGCTCATTATTTTGTTTTGATGTAGTAGTTCTTCTGCAATAATTGTTTCAATTTTCATGCAGTCATGAGAGGAATCCAAAGAGAATCGTGGTCAGGGCGTTTTATTTCTAAGTGTACTTTTTGATTGCAGGCTATTTCTGTGCCTTTTCCTGAATATATTCAGTGTGGGCACACCCTGTTGTTGGGTAGCTACCAATTCCATCATCTCTTCAAAAGAAAGCAGCATTTGTTTGCCTGTTGGACCAGACTAAGCTGAGTATGACCATAACCGAAAAGAAAGATGTTTCAAAGGGTGGTTCCCATTAGAAAAAAAACCCAAAAAGATACTGGAGAAGACAGAATCCCTCCTGTCTATAACCATGGCTAAAAATAATATCCAGAATGATAAAAACATTATTTTTCAACTGCACTATAAAAGAATGAAAACTGTTGCAAGTGTTAAGACTGCAGGGATTATTATTTCCTGAATAATGTGATTTTTCTCAAAAATGGAAAATTTCCCAATTGTAACCTAAATGGAATTTTTATCTACCAAATATATAATGTGTTCACACCATTGTCAGCCGGTGTATTGATTGTGAAAGGTTGACCAGGCTCTGCTGCTGGCTTGCTGTTTTCCATGTTGTGGAACTGCTGGGCAGAGTTTCAGCCCGTAACAATGACTGCACTTTCAAATAGTACCTTGGCTTGATATGGGGGATAAAACTGGCCAGGGTGGTCTCCTTTTGGAAGTTTGGAGGCCACTGTAAGGAGAAATATTTTTATCTATTTGAGCAGGAAGCAGACTGCCTTGCTCTCAGGGCTAGAGAATGGGACATACGTATTTACTAAAGTAGACTTAGTTCAGGTTCTACCATGCTGTGCAAATAAGAAACACACCAGTCTCTCCTGGGACGTGGAAAAGTTGGACAGGTTCACTGATGTAGAATGTGCAAGAGATCCTGTAGCCTCAGTTTGTCTCTCTTCAATAAGTTTTGTGCCTAGACTACTCTGCTTTTTCATGTGGCAGTGACACCCAAAGGAAAATTCATCCCAATATGCTAACCAAATGCTCAACAAAGTCTGAGGGCATGAGGCATACACTTTGTCTGCTGTATCAGACTGTAGACATATTTTCAATTTTTTATTAACTTGAGAGAGAAAATATAACCAGCATGAGAGAAACCTACTGACTGCAAGCTGGAGCGATAAAGTTTGACAAACTAAAAGACAAGTAAATAATGAGCTTATCCTTTGAAGTCAGTATATACCTATGAAAATTCTCAGAGTTCTCAGAGGTTTAAAAAACTCACCATCATTTTCTTGTTTGACACATTGAGTGCTGAAAGTTGACTTTTCTACTGTCTAGATAAGAACTAAATATCTTGAAAATCTGGCAACATGAAGGTACAATCCAATAATGGATCACATGGAACCAATAAGTGGTACAGAATAGAAAAACTAAACAGCAGATCACCATAATCATTTTTCCAAGAAACTAGTTGCTTAGTCTGTGCAGGAGAGAGGGTTCTGTATTCGTTTCATTTTATTAATGTATTGTGTAACTTTTGATGTTTAATTTTGTTTTGTTTTCTAGTAGACATGTTAAGGAGATTTGACTTCATCCATGAGTTTTTGCTGTGCTGTACAAATGGAAGTATCAGGTGATAAAGCTGACACTGGGGATTCATAGACTCCTTAGCCTTAAAGTCACATCTGGTTGCTGGCTTAAAATGGCAGTGTTATCTCTTAAAGGTGTCTTTTACTTTCTGGATTTTTTGATTTACAAAGAAACGTAAAAATGCTTGGCACTGACTGCTGAGACTAAAGTCAGTGGTTGGCAATTAGTCCTGGAAAAGAGGTTATTTCCCCATTTTGAACAAGCCAATTTGCCAAAAATGTTTTCAAGAGGAAATGTATTCAGAGTATACGTTACAAGATCTTGTCAAGATTTCAAAAGTTTAGGAGTACCTTTCCAGGGGGGTACCTCAGAAGTGATGTCATCAAAAGCTTCAGTTAATAGACTTTTCACTTCTGAAATCAGGATTCTTTTTGAACAAATCCTTTATTTGGAAAGCAGAAAATACACTGTGCTCAGCTTCCACTCTTCTAATCACACTGAGTTATAGTCTCAATATGTTATCCCTATAGTTAAATGTCTTCCTTATGAATCACTTCCATGCATCTCCAAGATATCACTTGGAAGGACTGCAAGCTACTGTTTTCACTCCCTTGCACTTGTTAGATTATACAGTCAGCAATGGGATAATTTTTTTTTCCTATAAATATGGGCAATTAATGGATATGGATAATTATTTCAATTGGTAAAGGAAAATAATATTAAAATTTATACCATTCTGATCTTCTCTAATTTTCAGCTAGGATAATTTTTACACTTGTGAAGTGAATGTAGAAAACACTTTTATGACTTCTTAAAAACCATATATACTTTTTCAAGATGTAAAAATCTTCACCAGATATGAACCAATCAAGAATGAGGCAGCAGAACTTTTATCTGCTGAACTTTGAATCTTCTCCTGCTCTAAAATTCTCTGCAGTTAAAATCTTGATAAAAAATTTCAAGTGTTGTCAATGTCATGTGTTATTTCAGACAACAATGTATGGAAACAAGAGAGAGCAGCAAATTATGCTTCATACAGAAAAAAGAAAAATATACTTGAATAGTTGAACTTCAGTGTAGCAAGCAAACAGAAGGAAGCAGTGCTATGGATGACAATGAGCAACTGTTTCTCTTGGTACTGTCATCCACCAACAGCTCTTTGTGCAAACTCTAGCTTTGTGTTGCTGGCACTTGCATACGTGGTCCACATCAGCATTTGCTACTTCTGCATGAAAACATGTCAACAAATTAGAATAAAGTGGACTGCAAAGAACTCTCCTTTTAGATATGGTACCTATAAACCTGTTCCTAAGTGCCATCTCCCCATCCCAGGCATTCCTTATGTTTAGATGGCACTCTGTGCAACTACTTGTTTAGAAATGTCAGACTGTTGGTAGCTTTTCCTAATTTGTGGTTAGAATGTGAAGACAACTGAAATGCTGTTCTAATTACTTTCTCTTATAAGTGGTATAAAAAAAGGCTTTTGTCTGCTGTTCTGGTAAAAAAGTCTGAAATCCAGCTCTTTGTAACACATTTATAGTTATTTTTATGTTGGTGAAGAAGATCATCAGAAGACTTAAACATAAATCCTAAGCTTTGTTTTGTGCTTTTCTTAACAGAGTGAATGTCATTAAATTACTTACAATAAATGGTGAATTAATGGTCTGAGAACTTTGTAATGTAGAAGATCTGGTAAAAGGCTTTGGATGTATCTAGTGGACAATATATATGTAGTGTGGTTTTGATCTCAGAAATACCTTCTTTAAAGAAAAAACTACATGTTTTGAAAATAAAACAGGAAGCAGAAGGGTTTGGTTTATTTTACTAATAATAAATTCTGCCATTTCATGGCTGAGTTTTATGGCTCTGGGAAAAAATGTAGAATTTTGGGTATCACAGAAAGAATACTGGTTTTAGCATACTGTCTTTGGAATGGTATTTGTGGAACTGATATTTCTTTCCTGCTTTAATTGAAACACAGGTCTTTGATTACCACCAGGGAAGAGGCAAGCCAGACCTGTCTCTGAAGATGCTTCTTTTTATATCTCCTGTACCTGTAGTCTACATTCAGGATACCACTTTTGCTTTAAACCATATTTTGCTTCGTGAAGAGTAAGGATATTATTCCCAGTATGAGTGATTATGTAGAACTTCACCATGTGAAAGTCTTATCTGAAGAATGAGGGTACAGAGCCAAGAGCAGAATTAGAGCAGAGAATTAGGAGTTTGCCAGCAAGGACTGCCAGCTGTTTCAAATGGCAGGATACATTAGATCATATTCTTTCATATACAGTCATTTTTCTTGCTCTATTAAATAATGTTAACCAGCGATGTCATCATCCATTTGTGTAAGAACCACGCTAAGAGAGAGAACAGATACTGATGGTCACATGCAAAATAAGGAATGCTAAGAAAATAGTTCAGTAGAAAGCTTTTATGCTAATAAAGGAGGCTTCTTGGGTGGATGGAAGCATAGTGAGAATTTGTAACACATCACCTTTCAAAAATCCCACACAGACATAATGTTTATCATGCAGAAAATAGAATCTGTAAACTCCAGAAGGGATAGATAACACAGCAATACATTATGCAGAGGTAATAGAATGAGCATTGTGAAACAGGCTACATGAACTGGCAACGTGCTGAGCAGCAAGGGAAGAAACGCCAGCTTTTAGGATGTTGTCAGGTCAGTAAATTAATGGAAGGGATTTTATTCAGTGGTGTTGCTATGCTGCAGACTTCCACTATCAAGTGCTTTGTTCTCTACCTGTAGCCCTTCTCATAAGCAAGATATCCCCCTTTCTCCTGCAGCATCACCCGTTGCCATCAACAAGGCAATACTTCTGACTGCACAGTACTCTATTCTTTAACCAGAAAATTGTCAGTCCCTTTAATAAAAATATTTAGTCCTTCTCCCAAGCACTGCTGCTTTTGTTTCTGTTGCCATGGATAAGGTGAGCCAGTTTTGCTCCCACCACGACGTTGTCCAAAGAGCACCATGGCATCGGGACACTTGAACTGGTTAGCTGCACCAGGGGAGGGGAAACCATGAGATATAACTTCTGAGACAACAGTGAACTGAAACTTCTGCTTAATGGAATGCTTGTGGATCATGACCTCACCTCAAGCCTTCAGGCACCAATTGAAGCAGACAGTGTCCCTGACAAGCAAATACAAATGATTGATTACATTTACTGAAAGTTTGCTCTTCATTTCTCTTTTAAGGGATGACACTTTCACCTCTTTTGCTATTCTGTGCTACTATTAGCATCTTACTCTGAGTTTGTCCTCAGCTCTTCCCTACCAACTCTTCAGCTATCCCCTAATCTACTCTGCCACCTTCTGTAATTCATTCTCAAAGCTCACCCACATCTTTGTGCTCTGTGCCAAACAACCACTTGGGATAAATCAAAAGCACTGACAAAATACTCAGCTTGATCTCAATTCTGGCACTGGGATGAGCTTTCAGCCATCCAGTGTAAAAAAAAGCCATTGTTTTTAGACTAAAACCTGTTCCGATGCTGTTACTATTTCAAACTCTTTAATACAGATAGATCCTATGGAGAATTGAGTTGCTTAGCATGGTTTTACCTAGCAGGAAAATTGCATAATTTTTCCAAATATAAGTTTTGGTTTGCAGTTTTTGGTGGGTTTGTGGGTTTGTTTGGTTTTGTTTTTTGTTTGTTTTTTTTTTTTTTTTGTGGGTACATATATCTCAGGAAAAAAGTAAGGTCTTTCACAGTAGAAAGCACTTTTTTTTTTCTCATTTGTGACATATTACCTTTAGATATTGTTTATATTTTTTTCTTGATATTTTCAACAGATTCCTCTTCTTCAATGACTCAAGCTAATGATCAGGCTTTCGTGTATGAATTTCAGTCAGTATCCTTAATGCAGACATTAGTTAGAAGCAAATAGAAATTGGCTTTCCTGGCTTCTTATCAGTTTCTTTGAGCAGTAGGATTTACACCATAAGCACCAGTAAGGATCTGAGGGGCACTAATAAATCTGACCCAATTTTTAATTTTTTTAACTTTTCAATTCTTGTTTTTACTAATTTATAATTTCACCAACATTGATACTTTTCACTCCATAACACTGTTTAACATTTGCATATTTTTTCTGTTAAGGCTGTTAGGGTTTAATTTTCTCTTAGGTTCTAATTTCTAAGTACTGTTTTAATAATTAATGTAATGTTCCAAGAAAGCAACCCTTGGGATGCTGAGTTATCCATATGTGACTCATACTGTATTTATGCATTGTTGATTTTAAAATATCATTTATTTAAACATATGATCAGAATATGATGTTATGATCCCTTTGTTTATCTTGTTTCTTTATCCAAAATAATTAAAAATTTTCTAGTTCTTCACGATGTTTATATGCCACTTTCATTATTCCTTTTCAGAATTAGAATAAATTGAATTGTTTTGCAGAATCAGAAATCTAGAGGTAATAATACAAGTGGAAGATTAAGGGGCTTTGGATATTCTCAAGTGCAACAGTAACATAAAAATCTATTTTTTCCATGTTTACAGACTCATGGAGCCACAGTTCCTCACTAAATTTTATGCAGTATTCGATACAAAATGCTGCATATACCCTTGCCATCATATGTACTATTGGGGCTTGTTTCTCCAACCTGATAAAACTGTGGACAAGAGTCCAAGGGAAGAGGGAGTTTCTATTTCTATGTAGCTATTCTATATCCAGATAAATACCAAAAGCAGAAATACTTTGTTATGAAAAATACTGTGGTTTTTTGCCATTAAATTTTCATATTTTGGCAAACTCTCTATCAGGAAGGATAGCTGTCCAAACCTCTGGGCAATAAGATTTCTCTTTCTGATAAGTTTTTTAGCACTAAACCAGAAAAATCTCTTGGTTCTGCTAAAAGCTCTCAGCAACTGAGATTGTAATTCTCCAGCTTGTCTAGAGGGGAGGAAAAAGAAAAGGAAGGAGACCAGAAGAAGGAAAGAAATACTCTGTCATTCTATAATATTATTCAGGAAGAGAGCGAAGGGTATGTATTTGGTAACTTTTGCTCTGGGTTCCCATATTCTGTGAACATTGCAGCCTTAGAGTTATAATATGCAATGAAGTACTAATAAAGAATGGAAATATTCACCAAATGTGTCCTATAGAAGTGGTCTGTTGCAATGGGTTGACCCAGGCTGGACACTAGGTGCCCAACAAAGCTGCTGTGCCACTCCCCTGTCCATTTTCAGCATGGATTTCAATATCTCACTTTCCCGCATAACGCTTTATTTCATTCCCAGTGTAGTTTGGGATAATTGTATCCCAAAGGAATCATATATATCCAGAAAATGTGCACCTGCATCACAAGTGAAGGTATTTGTGGCACGTGTCTGCATAAACTGCATAATCTGGCAATCAATGACATATTCTAGTTCTCCATATTTCTAATACAGACCTGAGCCAATCAATTCAAATTCATGTGTCTTTGTCCAGCTTTAGATGCCTCTAATATCTAGTTTTTCATCACTTCCCTAGCAGGCTGTTTAACAGTCTTGCTATCAAAAAGATTTTCCTAACATTTATTGGAAGTTTAATTTTTTAATGTCTTCTCATTATATCTAATAATTAACTTTCATACCAGCTTTTATGACTTCACATGTTCTTCCTTTCCCACGTTTGGTGCGTCCTAGTATTAAGTAATTTGCATTAAGTAATTGAATTCAGCAAATTGGTATGTTCACAGAATACTTATATATCAAAACATTCTTCTCTGGACTTTTTTGTTGTCATATTCATGAATTGCACAATTGTTATGGGCTCATTGTGAACAACTCCCTGAAAGCATCCAGCGCTTGATTTGAGATATAAAACCCAAGAATCAGAAATTCAAGGTCTTTTCTTTGTTAAGATGCCATGTATAACATGGTATTAACTTGCACTCAGTCCTTGAATAATTAAAGCAAGAGTAATTCTAATGCAATTTTATCCACTCAGGTGGACAAAATTAGAATGCACTGCCTATGCATGCTTTGAAAGTCATGCCAAATCAACACCAAATGGATCAACCTGATAGAAAAAAAATATGAAAGGCATCAAAGCACCACAGCTACGGAAATTTTCTTCTTTTTTTTTTTTTTTGTTGGAAGCTGAGGCTGTATATTTCCTTTGAATATTTCTAATCTTTTTTGTACTTCAGGCATTGCTTAGCAGAGTTATAACCATATTCAGACATATTACTAATCCATAAGATAATGAAGTATCTAAATACCTTTTATTGGTTTTCTCAGCCTCAGATGTGATACTTACTCAGAGTTGTCTAAAGGAGAATTAGAGCTGTGATAGTTAACTATAGATCTGCTTTCTTACTTCTTGTTCAAGACTTTCTTAGAGGAGCTATCTAGAGAATCAACAAGCCTGCTTAACTAAATATATGATTCAAAGGGCTAAATAAAATGGGCAAAACTTTTGTGTGGGTGCTTCCCCAATTATTTCAACTTAATTAACTCCAGGTTGGAAAGTAATTGAGGGAAACTGAATTGTAGTGAGACATTTTAGTTCTGAAAAGTATTTTACACAAGGCATTAATAGAATTTTACTCATTCATTTTAAATTTCGTTTCTAATTTTTTTGCAACTTTTCTGAGAATTTCTAGACTAGAAGTCCTAGTCTCTGTTTTGCCTTACTAAAAATGTTTGTATAGAACATCTCCTTTTTCTCTTTCTCTTCAAAAAACCACAACAACCCCCCCAAAAACTGAACACAGCAAATAGTATTAATTACTTTCTACAAAATATTACACACCATTCTTCTCCCAGTACCCTTTTCTTTACTCAGTACTGAAGCAAACTCCCTCTGCTTGACTATGCCACCCAGGTCTCGCATGAGTGGGATTCCCAGAAATGAAGCTACGATGCCAAGCACAGGGAAGCCCTGAGTGGATGTGCAGTGCCTTTAACTCTCTAGGACATCCAGGAAGCTGGGCACGTCCAAAACTTTTGATTGCACATTATTTGATCAGCTAGCTTTCACTATCTGGTGCTCTGCTCCTTCAAACAGGGCCAGCTGGTGATGATGAATCATTTCAGTGGCATAAGAGCTGCAACAAATATGGAAGCAGTGCCCACAAAGCAAATTCAGAAAGAGGAAAATGATGTGAAAATGGCACAGATTGGGAGACTTGACCATTGAATGACTTTAGGAAAAAAAAACACAGCAGGAAGAACATGACTTCATTATACCAGTAAGCAGAAAATTAACACAAGATGAATGATTCATAGACTCACAGAACAGAATCATAGAATGGTTTGGACTAGAAGGGACTTTAAAGATCTTCTCTTTCCAATCCCTCTGCCCTGGGCAGGGACACCTTTCACTAGATCAGGTTTCCCAGAGCTCCATCCAGCCTGGCCTCTGGGGGATGAATAGATCCCTCACAAACCTCCCAGTATTGCAGGTTGTCCTGACCCAGGTCCAGCACCTTGCACTTGGTCTTGTTGAATCTCATGAGATTCTCTGAGTCCACTTCTCTTGAGCTTGTCCAGGTCCCTCTGGATGCCATCCCATCTTTCAGGTATGTCAACTGCGCAGAATTCTGATTATACAATAAGAAAAAGAAGGGGGCTGTTTAAAGATTTGTATTGGTCTTCTGAAGTTGGCAATACTTTTGTCCCTGTGTGTTGACAGCACTCATTGGCTTTCATTGAATTAGAGGGGACTTAGGACTGTTCTGACTCTGCAGGACACTGAAAGATGTTTCAGACCTGGAAAAAGAGACTGTGGAGTCTAGATCACCTAATGTTTGATGACATTCCAGGCTAAGGTGCTTTTCTTTAGCAGAACACCAGAGTCTTGCGTATCTTGCCCTAACAGCAAGATGAGTTACTCATAACACCAGTGAAAGTGGAGAAATGTTACATGCTAAAATTGTTGTTACTAAAGATGATGCTGACACTGGCGCGTTATAGGTTTTCTCATTCTGGAATAAACTTTTAGACAGCTTTGGTGTAAAATACAGGCAACTGAATCCCATCCATGGATGCTAATTTCAAATTAATTTTACTGCTCCACTAGTGTTAGGGGTGGCAATCTAGTGACTCCATACTGACAGCTGATCTGTCATTTCCTGTTTTCAAAAAGTAGCTGTAGCTGGAACAAGATCTCGGAAAATCATAAAATAAACTTTACAGAGAAAGACACAGGAGTATAAAAGAGACTGTATTAACATACATCCTATAACAAGTGCTTTCAATTTTCAAAACACTGTACCGGGCTCTTTGACAACTGAGATATGAAAGGGGTGCCCTTGCTCACACCTATACTCACATATGCACAGGAGGAAATAATTTGTGAGAGTAACTACAGTGAATGAGGATAAATGCTGAGAAGTGAGAAAAACCACAAATTAATCCTGCAAAGCACAAGTCTGAGTGGTGTAGATAGCAACATGCAGCATTTAATAGTGTCATGTCACAGACAGAAAGGAGTTTCCAAAATCTTTTGGACAGATAGTGCACTGATGCATTCACTTATATGAAAAGCGTAAAGGAAAGTGGTTGCCCACTTCAAATGATTTAAGGGCTCACATGTTGTTTTTAACACTTGGTTAATGATGGAATTCCATCTTTGGAATGTAAGATGACACTGCTAGTGGTATCAAGCCTTCTCTCAATGTGTAGAGCTAGAAAGACCAGCACGACAGACACAGTGATGGAAACTCTTCTGGTCAATATGTTTATTTCTGCCTGACAGGGTGCTGTTTCACTTCATCCAAGGGTTTGACTAAACAGCAGAGGTGGGTGAATGTTTGGCCAGAATATTTTGAGAGTTGGTGTCTGTGCTAGTCATGCAGTTCATCTCCGAATGAGTGCAGAGCAAGAGATGGGAGATGCAAGGACTGCTCATGAGCTCAGGCTGAAGGATTTCCACAAAGAGCAAAGCCTCTTCAGAAAAAAAAAAAAAAAATGTGTGCAGTGCTTACAGTCTGGGAAAGCACAGAAAGTGCTAGACAACAAGTGTGGAAGAAAAGGTCCTTAATTCAAGGAGACAACAGAAAGGAGTGAGGATTGGTTTTTAAACCTCATATTGCCATCTGTCTTAACTAACAGAGCACAAGTATTTCTATTCAGAGTTTGGGTTGGGTTTTTTGTTCTAGTTCAGTATTTTACATTCTGATAAAACTTAGATTTGGAGATTAAGTGACTTTTGATAAGCTCCTCAGGCAAATATGTGATATATTCACCTTGGGATGATGACTTTCATAGAATCCTGTGCAAGCATCCTCTACATGTTGATTAAATATGTCACCAGAGTTTAGCACTTCTCCCTGTTGACACAGTTATGGCTTTCATTTCTGCTCATGACTTAATGCCCAGCGTTGTTCCTCAGACAAAGCCTCAACTTGAATTGCATACTCTGTTTCCTGTCAGTAACTCACAGCTTCTGATGTCAGTTTTGCTTTGCAAGGAACTGCACTGTAGTGTCTTTCAGGAATGTATCTGCCTTTCTCCTAAACAGCACTCCCATCTTCAGGGTACTGTGTAATTGTTATAACTTCATAGTCCCCATCTTCCATCCCAGTCAGAGAACCAGCTCAGCACAGCTTTTGTGCTATTATCTTGGCATCCGTCCCTGCATGGCAGTCCCAACTCAGTATCTTATCACTGCAGATTTTTATCCTGACATTTGATGTGCACTTTGTTATATGGACATCACAAACAGCTTTGGCCTGGAATCTTGATAGTAATCCATGGTTCACAGGAGAACTTGCATAACATGACTGTTTGGGAAAAAAAATTTAGTTGCTTGGAATTTGATGTCTCTTCTCTTTGCAGTTCTCTGTGATAATTGATCAAAAGATGATCTGGTAATTTTAATGCAGTTTGTCCATTCTCTTTCTGAGGAAGAAATTGATGTGTGTATTCACTATTAGTATAGTAGCTGTACGTAGCAAATTCTAATTATTTGACCTATATATCTGTTCCATGCTGCGGTCTAGGTCTAAATTTCACTTTCTTACTTTATATCTTAATCCAATATATTCCATCTAGCTTTTAAAGCCATCTCACAATCATCTGTATATCTTTCTGTGTTTGAATGGGTGCACCACTGCATACAGTCATCTCACAGTTTCTAGTGGTACCTAAAATTAAATAGCTGCTAAAGATCAGGTACATTCACGTCAGTACTGCCAGGTGAGGGTCAGTCTTTTCTCCCAAGCAACAGGTGAAAGGACAAGACGAAATGGCCTCAAGTTGCATCAGGGGAGGCTTAGATGGACTGTTAGGAAAAATTTCTTCACTGAAAGGGTTGTCAATCATTGGAACAGGCTGCCCAGGGTGGTATCACCATACCTTGAGGTATCTAAAAGATATGTGGATGTGGCACTTAGAGACATGGTTTACTGGGGGGCTTGGCAGTTATAGGTTAATAGTTGAACTCAGTGCACCTTTGCATATATAAATAAATATTTTATTGCATCAGTGTGGGTAGATGGCTCTTTGGCTGTCTCTCATATCAGTAAAGGATTGTCTATTATGTACTTGATCCATTCTTGAGACTACAGCCACTCCTCTCTTTGAGCAGTTGCTATTCAGATTGGCAAAAATGTTTTTGTGATTTTTGTTTAAAATTATCATTAAGGATTTGATTTCTCACAGTAGATATAAGCAGGCCATCAGATGTGATCTTTTCACCAAAGTCCAAAGATAGCAGATTATTTTAAGGCACTTTTCCCCTACCTTTAATATCTCTGGAGAAAGCCAAGTGCTTCAGAGAAGGTTTTCTCAGACAGTTGAATTGCTGCCAAAACCATGCACCCGCCACCAGGGCTGCTCAGCAGGTGTGCTCTCACACAAGTAAGCAGCTTGTATCCATGTGGCTCACACTCATACCCGTTGTGCTGCAGTCATGTTTTCTGAGAACTCTTCTTGCTCTGTGCTTTTTTTGGGGGGTACAATTACCATGAACATGTTGCCATGCACATGGGCTAGTTACAGCAACTGAAGCTGAAGACAGGGAGGTTTGGGACAGTACATGGCTTCTCTAAAATTCCTTACCTACTCTTGCCTGGGACCTAGGAAATCACCTTGTCTTTTACAGGCAGATTTATTTTTTTGCCACAAAGTTTTACCACCTTAATCCATCACCCCATTCTTCACCTGGTGCTTTAGGAGGTGACTTTGTCCCTTGCTGTGTGGTGTATCTGACAGTAGGACCTGGAACTTGGTAATACGTTTTGCAAGGATAAATAAAGCAGCCTGTGTTAAGGAGAGTTTGAAAAGTGAGCATCAGCTCTCTTGTGGCTTAATGAAACATCTGGAGACATGGGATTTACAATGCAGTGGGAGAAGAAACAGGCACCCAGGTGCTTCAAAGACAGTTTCTCAGGGATGGAGACACTAATGGATAGAATCAATTTCGTCTAAAAGTTGATGGTTGAAATCTTGTGTGGTCAGCAAATTCTTTTTGTCAGACAGTGGAAAAAATGGAAATCTTCTATTTTTTCTCATCCCAAGATGATGCCCTAGAGAGGTGACTGAGATAGGGGTCAGGAATCACTCTCTGCACAGGTCTGTGTCTCCTCATATTACTCTGAAAAAATCTAACCTAGAGGATTGAGAGAATAAAATATACTGAGATGAGATTCACCTGTAACCTCTATGTTTCTTTTGCAATAAAGGACCCTTAAAGTAGAAATATGTGCTGTCAGTCTGAAGCTGACAGATACTTTTACCTTCAAATTCTGCTTCCTTATTTTAAATATTATCACCTTAGATATGCACACACTCGCATTCAGGAGTGTGTTTGTGTTAGAGAATAGTTCATGAATCATGCACACATGATTAAGTCCTTCCACTTCTTGGGGCCTTTGTCTGTACAGGAAAAGAGATGCTTGATGTGATGCTTCTTAGTGAGAGTCTCCTGACAGATCTGTCTGTTCCCTTCGAAGTATGCTGGAGCATAAGCGTGCACATTCCATCTGTACGAATGGGAGAGGAGAAAAGTGCATTCAACATCTGTTTCAGGCTGTTATGAATATTACAGTAGTCTGGTTTTCCCAGGAATTATGCCTAAAGCAGGGCCTATGGCTCAGACATTAAAAAGGGAAAAACTAGCCTAGTACAATTTCTCTAGGTCTCTTATTTCCTATGATTTTCCTTCAAGTTTTTACCACATGTTCCTTGAGAAAAATCAAGGTCAAATTTCCTTATCCTGATTTGTAGTTTTATCTTGTCATAGTTGGATGTCTGGATGATCCCTCACAACATTTCTGAAATAAATTTGTGTGAATAATTGGCCTGGGTAGCAGAGGCAGGAAAATGTGATACTAGGAGGTAACTAATACTTTTAATTTTCAGTAAAATTAGGAAAAAAATGTTTTGTAATACAAATTTGAATTAAAAATATAGTTTTCTCTAGGATTTTATTTTGTTTTTAATAATACTCAGATTATATTTCTGTTTAAAATACCTGGGGGGTAAAAATCTTGAAGTTGATTACCTGAGCCCTGTTTCACACGACAGAGCAAATTGCATATATGGTGGAGTAATTAGCATATTCTTTAAAAGATTATTCAACATCTACTTCTATTTGCTTCCCTAAGGGTAAAATGGTATGAAGTACTTTCTAAAATTCCTAACAGCATGATGGATGAACTATCTTTAAACTGAAATAAATCAGAATGGATAAATGAATTTCCTTTCTTTCACAGATCTTCAAGCCAGAAAATATGCTTTAAAGAACTGAAAAGATTTATTTGAAAGTTCACACCATTTTACTTTTTTATCAAGGACAGTTATTTAGATCTGACATCTAAAAATCACTAATTTGCATTAGTTTATAGCAAAAGAAAAAGTGTCAGCATTAATATACACACTCCTTTCCTTTACAGACTCAAAAATAAAAATTAAACCTCAGAGTCTAATTGCAGTGTAAGACAGAATGATACATGTTCTGAAAATCACTATATTGAGACAAAGAGAAATTAAAAATGGTCTTCATAAGACAATATACAAGTCACCCTTTTTTAGGATTTGAGTTCCATGGAGAAACATGATAAAATGATATGCAGTAAGTTATTACCCATTTGAAACATATGCTTATGTTAATAATAGAACTACACTCTTCATTTTAAACTGTTGCTTTCAGCACTAATTATGTGGCTTCCATCGCACCACATATTTATGAGAAAGAAAAAGGATGAAGAGAAATTAAAAGATGAAAGAGAAAAAATTTGACAAATATTAAACAGTTTTACTTTGGCATACTTGTGAGCTATTGAGTATGCCAGCAGTGATGTTCCGATTATTGGTACATAATTATCCAGGGAGAAAGGGTTTTAAGAATTCATAACAACTTCTTCACATATCTTATTGGATTTATGCTAACACGAAGGATTTGGTAATGAACTGTTAATCTGACTGTTCACTACCTGCCTGAGATTTAAAATGTGGATCTGTCTAAATGTCAGCTGCAATTAAGTGTTAGGAGTAAAAGCATTTTAGAAAATGAGAAAGTAGTAGGATAGATTTTACTGTCTGTTATTGGTATTTATGGCTCTTCTCATGTTTAATCACTTGCACACTAAACTCTTTCTTGCAGATGTGTGTGGAAATAGTGTTTAATAGGAGAAATGGGGTGAAATGAAGACAGGGAGTTTAGAACAGGTAAAACATCCTGATAATGAAATCTGTTAGACAATAGAAGAATCTCCTGGGAGCAGAAGGGGAAACTTCAGCGTCTGGGACATGTCCAATTAAACTTGAAAAACATTAGAAAATATTCTCCTTGGGACAGGAAACAGGTGTAATTAATATTTTTCATTACTAGTTTCTGTTATTTTCAAAGCTTTCTCCCAGGCAAGAAATTTGGGTTTTTCCTATAACTTCTGCAATATGTAGTTTCATTGCCTTGAGGGATTAAGGAAAATAAAGTTGCAACATATATCTAAATTTTGAAACTGCAAATGGAAAGTTTAATCATAGTTTAATCCAGACACCCCTCATGATTTACTATTAACTGATGTTATTTTAGGAGTTATCTAAGGCTGGTAAAACAGGAATCTCTTTTACCACATCCTTATATAAGAACAATGATAAGAACATTCCTACTGCAAAATATTCCTATATGTATTCCTGCTAGCAGTCATGATGCTCTTTTGTTATTTTTGAGGGAAGAGGAGCTTTCTTGGAGTCACTCACAATTTTTCACTTACTAGGCAAAACTAGGGATATTTCAAAGAAGTGGATACCTGCTAACGTAATCCCAATATTTTAAATGTACAAAAGGAATGGCTCAGGAATTGGGAGCAACCATCTTTTTAGTCCCAAGATAAAAGGTAAAAGGAAAAAACTATTAATTTACAATCCTTCAGATTACATCAGAACTGACCTTACTGGTTCTTAAAAGTCAACCATTAATTAACGTTAACTAATTAATTTTGTTCCCAGATAGAATTACAACTGCAACCATCTCTCATTTAGGCTGGACTGAATTTTCATTACCCTTCTTCTGACTATATGGGTAAACACAAAATCAGAAAGCACACCATAGAAACTATTATTATATATAAATATACATACAAACACATACGCTATTCATAAAAGTACATNTTATATATATATGTAGATAGCAAAAAAATAACTTGGATAAATCCAAATAATTTTCTTTAATGCATTTAATCTTGAATAAAAATTATCAGTTTTCCAAAACTTTTACAAAAATATTTGCACTATTTTCAATTTATTGGGTTTTTTTATAATGGAGTTGGGTATTTTACCTTAAAGGTTTGTTCTTCTTAACTTCTTTCATCTCAGAAAGTGTAGCATATAAGGAAGGACAAAGCCAAAACCTAGAAATGAGAGTAATATGCAAAATTTCAAACTAGTTTTTCTTATTTCCTCTAGTTTTCTAGTGGGAAAACAGAGAAACATTCTGTTGATTTCACAGTGTCTTACTGTCTGACTTTCTGTTTTTTCTTTGATGAAAAAGATTGTTTTTTAAAAGTAAATAGAAAGTGATTTTCCCCATTAATAAGGAAAATATTAGTTTATAAGCAGGTTCTAATAAACAAAAAAATCTTAATAGATTATGAAATAAATAAAATCCTTCTTTTTCCTTTCTTTAACTCATTCAAAAATTACATTTTGAATACTACCCTTTCACTTTGCTGATGATATGCAGAAAAAAATTTGCAAAGCCAAACCATCTAACAAGCCCTCGGTTTTCTGAGCATTCGCATGATCTGCAATAGTAAACATACAAATAATAAAGTTTTCAGGAAGATTTAATCGCTGCAATGTATAACAGCAGCGCTTCCCACTTATTCCTGCCAATGCTGATTCTGTGCTCACAGAGGTTATCTGTGACCCTGATTCAGGATTTTTCTCAATTTAAAAAAGCAGCAAGTGATGCACTGGCAGTGTTCAAAGCACCCTTGGTTGTTCGTGAGCATTTTATCAGACCCTGAGAGCAGCTTTTCCAGCTGACAGATCTTTTTGTGAGCTTTAACTAGGTCGGCACTCACATTGTGATGCATGTCTGGATCTGAACTCTGTGGCCCTGCCCTGTCTCTGCTTGCTGTAAAGATTCACATTTTTCAGAAATGCCTCTTTTCTCAAAGACCTGCCCAGAGTCAACTGCAATCTGAAGTCACAATACACTGCCTAATCAGCACCATCCCTTCAGCATACTGCATGAGCTGATTAAAAGAGAGAGAAAGATGAGTTTAAGTGAGAACAACTATCAGAAAACTGTTTATCTCCCTTTCCTTTCCTTTCCTTTCCTTTCCTTTCCTTTCCTTTCCTTTCCTTTCCTTTCCTTTCCTTTCCTTTCCTTTCCTTTCCTTTCCTTTCCTTTCCTTTCCTTTCCTTTCCTTTCCTTTCCTTTCCTTTCCTTTCCTTTCCTTTCCTTTCCTTTCCTTTCCTTTCCTTTCCTTTCCTTTCCTTTCCTTTCCTTTCCTTTCCTTTCCTTTCCTTTCCTTTCCTTTCCTTTCCTTTCCTTTCCTTTCCTTTCCTTTCCTTTCCATTTTAAGAATAGGTCATTTTACTCTTAGAAGTCAATTAAATTAACTTTTATTCATTTCAGTTTTACATTCCCAATTATAAATCCAAGCCAAAAGACTAGGCATGCACAGTGGTGTAGAGATCAGAATAGCATCCTTTTGCCAAAAATTGTGAAGAATCAGTGAAAACTAGATTTTATATTTGT
>VWZT01006831.1:6184-36062 GCA_013397055.1 Pachycephala philippinensis
AAAAAAAAAAAAGGCAGAAGTATTTTTTTCCGTTTGATTGACACATCCTGGCTGCAGCCTGAATAAAATCCCAGTCCCAGATGCCATCTCCACAATTCGCTGGGCCTTTCTCACACTTACATCCCTGATTTTTTAGGAGTATGCAGACATCAGCCTCCAAAAAACCCCTAGATTTATTGGAATGTGAGGTCATTTGTCCTCTTTTTCTTTGGGGAGTGGATATGAGACGTTAAAAAAGGCAAATTGCACTTGCAGGTTTGCATTCCTGAGTATCCAGCCCCCTTCCCACCATATCTTTGTATCCTGTCCTGGTAAAGAATAAAAATAATAATAATAATAACANAACAATAATAACAACAACAACAATAATAATAGTAGTAGTAGTAGTAATGCCAACGACCATAACAATAATACCAATATTGCTATAATAATAATAATAATAATAATAACAACAACAATAATAACAGTATAGCTGTGCATGAAGCAGTTGTTTCAAGGTAGGGGTTTTATTTCCTTCCTTAGGAGTTTGATGCCCATGGGACACCAGGGATGAACGTTGTGATTGCAGGCCTGTGCAATGTCTACACCCACTACATCACCACCTATGAGGAATACCAGGTAAATGTTAAAACTGTGGATTGAATCTGTGTAACTGAGTTCAGGTTTCAGCTATGTGGGCTGATAATTCCTGTGAAATTATGTGTGTTTAGAGATCTTTTCCTTTGCCACAGAATATGGGCAGGGAGAACTGGGAGGGAAGGTTGGAAGAACTGGGGTTGGAAGAATCCCACCCCAAGAAGCTGGAGGGGGAGGCAAGCTGCATCATGTGCCTTTAAAGGAGGGTAAAAAGTGTGATATTTGGGAGGGCAAAGAGGGTAAAAACTGTGATAATTGGAAGGGCAAAGAGGGTAAAAACTGTGGTAACTGGAAGAGCAGACAGGCCCTCCCAGTTTGCATCAGGCTGGAGAATGAGGAGTAACCTGAAATTGCAGCAGGAATACCTTGGCAAGTGGTTGGGGCTGTCTCCTTATCAGAAAGGGAGTAAATAACCCCACTGCTGATCCTCAGCTGGGTGGGATGGGATGGGATGGGATGGGATGGGATGGGATGGGATGGGATGGGATGGGATGCACAAACCCCTCAGGAGCCCTCCCAACCCTCCTTTCCCAATCTGTCCTTCCCAGGTTCAGCGATACGAGGCTGCCTCCACTATCTACGGGCCGCACACCCTTTCTGCTTACCTCCAGCTGTACCGGGGCCTGGCCAGGGCTATTGCTCTGGTAAGCAGCATTTCCTACGTGCCACGGGCTGCTGGGGACACCTAAATCCTCTCAGCGGTGGTGGCTGGTCCTCAGTGAGGCCACACGGCTGCTGTCCTCTCCTTTCTCTTCAGAAACCACTTTGAGAAACTCTACATGGTATGGAAATAACTCCTGTCAAGGGGGTCTGACACCACCTGGGAAATTCTGGGGCTTTTGCAGCTCAAAGTGTAGGAAATCAGTACCTCCAACCTTTCAGCACGGCCTGAAGTTGCTGATTTTCTACCAAAGGAAAAAAATCTGCTGTGCTTTTACTGTAGCTGGCAGTGCCCATTGTCACTGTGACCGTGTCAATGGGCAGGAGCAGTGGGCAGGAATATCCTGGGATATTCTAGGGGTGGGTTTAGGAGACCCCAGCAGCAGGGCAGCAGGTGTCCTGCAGGGATTGCTCCTGCAGGCAGAGCACAGATGGAGACCCTGTGCTTCGCTGTCACACTCTATTATTCCTACAATCTGTGCAAGCAGAGGCTGGGAGGAGGAGCCGGAGCAGCGCCGTGGATCCTCAGGGAATCCTGGTTATCCACGAGGATGTTTAACGAGCACATCTTCCCTCTCCCAGAACGCCACTCAGGATTTGCCCCGTGGCCCAGAGCCCCCTCTTTTCAACGTGACCAGCCTGACCCTGCTGCCCTCCCTCAGCGCCGAGAGCGCGCCGGCCGGGAAGACTTTTGGGGATGTGCTGCAAGAAGTGAGACCTGAGTATCGAGAGGTGAGAGCTTCAAGAGGAGTCACTATCAAGAGAAGTCACTAAAATCTGGAAAATCACCTTTAAATTCTAACCCCTCACCCCCCAGGTCTGTGGGTCGTGGTGCTCTCAGACCAAACAGGTCTCGTCTCTCTGCTGGGCACGGCTGAGAAGGCAGGGACAGAGCATTTCCATGCCAATGCCACTGTGCTGAATGGGAACAAAATGGGCAAATAAAGAGGAAAAGGAGAACCCTTCATTCAGCACAAAGCAGATTTCCCCTTCTGCTTCAAAACAAAATAGCAGTTGATTAAGTAGGCAAATATGGTACAGCGATTTTTTGCAAGCAGCAATCGGGTCCCCTTTGATGCCTCTGCTGTGGAATGTAAATGAAATGAAATCAAAATGTCAGAAATGGTGCTGTTTTCAATGCTCAACATTTAGATAAGATGTTCAGAGCCAGGGCTTTCCTCTCATTGCTGTCTCCAGCAGTGAGGCAGGGAGGCATTGTGAAAAATCTCCCTGATTTCCTCCCTTTTCTGCGTGCAGTGGTGGAGTTTATCCAGCAAGCAGGACGAGTGGAATGGCAAGGCCCAGGACACCAAATCAAACCTTAAATTGTCCACTGCTCTTACAGCAAGTGAAATTATAAATAATTTAAAACAACAACAACAACAAATCAAACACAACAAAACACCACAAAACCAACCCACCCCCTAAAAACATCAAATGGCCTCTTCAAAGGATGCTCTTAATGCGCTGCTCAGCCTTTAACACAAATCTCAATTTCCCCCTCAGGGAGAAGTTGCTGAAGTGACTTTTGTGGGTGCAAACCCCAGGAACTCTGCAGAGAACGCGGTAAATGGGACGGAATGTTGCTGGAATTGGGGTGGTTGGGATTAATGGATATTTGGGCAGGGTTTCTTTGCTTTGCTGGGAGACGAGAGGAATGCGTGTGCTTTGGGAATCCACGCTGCCAGGAGAAGCACAAAGAAGTGAATTTGGACTGCTTATGATCTCTTTATTTATTGAAGTTGAGCCATGTTGTGTGTTAGGCCAGGCTCTCTTTGTTGGTGTCCAGGGCAAAGCTGGTCTCTAATTTCCATCCTATCAGCCTGCTGCTTCATTTTAACAAAACAAAGGAGCTTAGAAAAGCTCTTAATTCAGCCCATCACTCACCTTGCACAGACACTGTCACTGCCCACTCTCTTTTTACAGATAAGTCCTTCTCATCATTTATCAGCCTCAATTTGGCAGTAAAATATAACATTTTTGCCAGTAATTCCCCCATTTGCCAGTAAAGCACGAGGAAGCACAGTCCCTTCTCTGGTTTGAAGTGCCACAGAAGCTGGGGACAGACCTGTACCTTCAGTGTCTGCCTAACTCTGGTGGTTTTATTCCAGACTGAGCATAACTTCCTGATGGTGGAGAGATACTCCAACATCTCCAGCAGCTGGCGTGCGGTGCTGAACGACGCCTCCTGGGACACCAGGTGGGTGCCCTGAGCAATTTCCCCGTCCCACAGACTCCAGGGAGTCATTCCAGTCTCACCTGAAGGGCTTCATTCCAGGGCTCCCAGCCCCAGGCTGGTCTTGGCCCTGCAGGTGATGCTCTGCAGGAGAGGATCAGCCTGTATTTGGGGGGTAATTTGGCAAAACTGGTGTTTTCCTTGGCTTCGGAAATTGGAATGGAGGCTTGTAAATTTGGGAAAGACAGGAATTACAGAAGGTTTGTGGTCCAGCTTGCTCCTAGCCTGTACCCACCCATCTGTCACACTGTGAGGATGAATAGGATGCCAAAGAGAAACCAGGAGAGACTCTCAGGCAAAAACTGGCCAGATTTGTCATGCAGCATAAACAGACAACAATTTTAAACAGTTTGGAAGAAAGAAAAGTTAAGGGTACAGATGTCAGCCTTCAGGAAAAATATCCTTGAAGCAGCAAGGCTGGTGCCACCTCTCAGAGCTGTAGGTTAATCTTCATCATCTCCCTCAGAGCCAGCTGAAAAACCCCTTGTGCCCAGGTGATGTGCAGAGTTTGGAGGCTGAGCATTCTCTGTGGAGTTTGGGGGTTCAGCAGAAAGGCTTTAGCACAAGGAGTCTGTAAAAGGAAATGGGTTTTTGGTGTGGAAATGGGTGGCAAAAGTCCCGAGCTCAGTAATTACAGACTTGGTGATTTCAGTGAATATTCACCCTCTTGGTTTAGCTCTGCCCCTGCACAGGGAGGACTGAGCTGACAAATGTTGCTCCCAGAGGTGATGCTTACCACATTGGTATGAATATTCTTCCTCTACAAACAGGACCAGTGACCTTTTTTTCTGTGTTCCTAGGTATTTTTCAGCCCTGCCTCATTTTGGTTTGGCTTGTTGGCTGCTGCTCTGATACCCTAAATGTGTGAGGGAAGGGTAAAAAAAAGGGAAGGGTAAAAAAAGGGAAGGATAAAAGAAAGGAAAGATTAAAAGAAAGGAGAGGTTAAAAGAAAGGGAAGGGTTCCATGGTGTTCTGGGAGGGTTTTTTGTGGCTCTGGACATCACTGCTGCCCCTCAAGTGCTGCTGGTCATCCTTTGCTGTGCAAAGCTCAGCTTCCTGGGAAGTTAGGAGAGGTTAAAAGAAAGGGAAGGGTAAAGAAAGCGAAGGGTAAAAGAAAGGGAAGGTTAAAAGAAAGGGAAGGTTAAAAGAAAAGGAAGGGTAAAAAAAAAGGGAAGGGTAAAAGAAAGGAGAGGTTAAAAGAAAAGGATGGTTAAAAGAAAGGAAAGGTTAAAAGAAAGGAGAGGTTGAAATGAAGGGAAGGTTAAAAGAAAGGAGAGGTTACAAGCAAGGGAAGGTTAAAAGCAAGGGAAGGTTAAAAGCAAGGGAAGGTTAAAAGAAAGGAGAGGTTACAAGAAAGGAGAGGTTACAAGAAAGGAGAGGTTAAAAGCAAGGGAAGGTTAAAAGAAAGGAGAGGTTACAAGAAAGGAGAGGTTACAAGCAAGGGAAGGTTAAAAGAAAGGAGAGGTTAAAAGCAAGGAGAGGTTAAAAAGAGGGGAAGGGTAAAAGAAAGGGAAGGTTAAAAGAAAGGAGAGGTTACAAGAAAGGGAAGGTTAAAAGAAAGGAGAGGTTAAAAGCAAGGGAAGGTTAAAAGAAAGGAGAGGTTGAAATGAAGGGAAGGTTAAAAGAAAGGAGAGGGTAAAAGAAAGGGAACGTTACAAGAAAGGAGAGGTTAAAAGCAAGGGAAGGTTAAAAGAAGCTCTTAACCTACACTTACCTGGGGTGCCTTCATCTCATGGCACGTACTGAGCTGCAGTGAAATGTGGATTTCCTTTCTGCCTGCAGTTTTGGGCCTGTTTTCCAGGTTTTACTGGAGCAAAGGATCCCTTGGCAAGAGCAACGCGAGCATCGAGTGGCACATCGCGGCTGGCACGGAGCCGGGCACGTACCGCCTGCGCTACTTCGGCCACTACAAGAAGAGGGTGTCCCTCTTCCGCACCATCACCGTGCCTTTTGAAGGCTCGTCCTCAGCCTTTCAAATCACAGCCCCATAGGGGATGCCAGTCCCTAAAGGAATGGTCTCCTTGAGCAGTAGGTTGGATATCTGGGCTGTGCAGGGGTTGGGCTGGGATGGTTCTTGTGGGTTCCCTCCAAGTCCAGGTGATTCCGCGGTGTTCTGGGAGGGTTCTGGACATTGCTGCTGCCCCTCGAGTTCTGCTGGTCATCCTTTGCTGTGCAAAGCTCAGCTTCTTGGGAAGGTTTAGCTTTTCCCTGCAGTTCAGTCTCCTCATGTGTCCTCCTCAGTCAAGTGGTTCCTGTCCTGGCCAGACCTGGTTGCTGCTGATTCTTATTGTAATAAAGGATGTAACTTCTTCTTTAGTCATTAAACTATTGATGGTGAATAGGTTCTCCCGGAGGGAATCAGATGGAAATCAGAAAACATTGCATTTATCAATTAAAGCTGTGGGTGAGGCAGCTCTGAACAGGCCCCAGCCTGCTTTTTTGGAACATCAGGAAGGACCCAAGGCCAGCAGGCTCTCCTGGATGAAGGGGTCACCAGAAGGGTTTGTGGTCCTTCTTCAACCCACACGCGAATTCATCCAAGCACAGAATGAAGACACCATTGCAGGGTACAAGGACAGTGCCCAAACCTGTTTGCTGAAAGGGTTTCACCACACAAAAGTCCCCAGGGATGCAGAGGATCTTCCCAGGAGGGTTTCAGAGCTGCCTGGACAAAGCCATGGCCACCCTGACCCAGTGTTGGTGGCAGGTCCCTCCTGAGCTGCCTCCCACCAGCACTGCCAGGGACTGACAGAAGTAGGGACAGCTCCAGAGTCCCTAAATCTCTTCTGACCTCTGTAAGTGGTAGAACTGGGGTCCACAGTGAGAAGAAAATGTATTTCAGGTCTGGATTTAGGATTCTTGTAGGGCCTGACAGCTAAACAACTGTAAATGTTTATTAAGCTGCAATAATGTGTACCAGTTTTGTATGCAATCTCCTTAATTCTTCAGAGAATCATCAATCACATAATTTTGCCTCTCTTTAAAATCAGCAGGAGAGGATGAATTATTCATTTCCAACCAGCTGCAATCAGTCTCAGAGATCCCCATCCGGAGGAGCTCAAAGCAGTCGCAATATTGAGTCAGGAAAAAGAGCGAGCTTTGAAAGAACATCCCTGGGAATCAGCTCCCTGGAGATGCCCCTGATGTCCTGTCCCAAAAACTCCCCCAGCCACCCCACTAACAGTGGGGGTTTTCAGTAGTGCAGGACATATTTAAGCAAGCCAAGCTGAATTGCACAACTAAAGATTTGCCTTCTAAACCATGAACATCTGGCCCCCAAAACGAGTTTTTAGGAAGCTGGGGGTCCCCATGGGAGAGGAAGTGTTGAAATCCAGAATTAGGGTATCTGGAGAGGCCCCATGCCCCAGAGCAGGTCCCCTTGTGAAACACCTCGTGTTTATTTGGCTGTCACCAGTGGGAACAGGATTTTGAAGTTTTGGGGGCGTTTTTTGAGGACTTTTCATAGTATTTTTTGTCTAGGAAATTCTCTGGGAGACACGCCCTTGGTTTTATTTGCCCTTTAGCAGCGTTGTGGCTGTTGGCAGGCAGTGGCCAGCAGCCCTGCCCTGCTCCCTGCACGCGTTTTTGGGATGCTGTGCCTGGATCCAGCAGCCACTAGGTGCCAGTGCTGTTTTACACGAGGACGAGCTCGAGCCAAAGCCTGGAGAAAAAGAATTTTTCAGGAATTTGGGCAACTCGCCAGCTGTTAAATATAGCACTCACTACTCCTCACAGTTGCTCGTCCCTCTCCCGGGCCGCTCTCCCTCGACGTGGAGCCATTTGTGCCCTGCTACGTGCTGGGGAGAAGGGCAGAATTCCACCTTGGTTTTATTTTTGTTGCCGTGGGATATAAACTGCCCTGAACTCGGGGAACTCGTGTGCCCGCAGGCTGAGCTCCTGTGCGCGGCTGGAGCACGCCACAGCCTCCCAAATCCTGCACATCCCGTCCCTTCCCGATTTACCCGCAGCATTAGGAGATGCTAAATTGGGATCTGACCCGAGGCGCTGTAGGGAGAGGGGAGAATCCTCTGCTGCCTCCGGGCTTTGATGCAGGGTTTGGGATTTGTTGGATCCTGTGGTCGTCTGGGGCTTTTTCCAGCATCCCACAGAGGGTATTTGTGTGCAGCCTGTCTGCAGCTCTCTGGTGTTTAACATCTCCACAAGCAGGGTCGTGTATACACGAGGTGGAGCTGGGGACCAAGGAATGGCACTCTTCCAATGTTTATTCCTTAAACAACCCCGAATCTGGATGGGCACAATCCTGTGGATAGCTGGAGCCAGGCCAGGCCGAGTCTCTGGGCACGGAGAGGAGTTTGAGGTGTCCAGGGAAAGAGCAGCCCAACCCAAGCATCCCCAAAGGACAGGGGCTGGTGGGCAGGGGCCATCTAAGCCCCCACCAGCCTTGAAAAAGGACAGCTGGGAGCTGGAATTTTAGCCAAGACTGAGATTTTTGGGGACACAACAATTTCCAGCCCTTGGAAGAAAGGAGCATCCCGTCAGAGCACCACGAGCAGCACCAGGGCCAGGCTGACCCCAGTCAGTGACCAGCAGGGACTGGTGACCCCTCACTGGGGTGTCACCTTCAAAGGTCGTTTGGTGTGGGATTTTTTTTGTCCCAAAAAGGGGAAATCCAGGTAGGTGTGTGATGGAAAGATGAGATGAGATGGTCCCTGGGAGATTTAGCTGGGAAAAGGGAGCCATGCTAGCTCCAAGGCAAAGCAGATCCCTTGGAAAGTCACATTGTCCCATGGACTGACGGGTTTCTGTGGGACCATGAGAGTTTCCCTGGGGGATGTTCCAGGGTCTGGCCAGCTCCAAACACCGAGTTGCATCACCCTCAGAGATGTTTTATTCTCGCTCTGCACCTCAGGTGAGAGGCTCTGTGTTGTAGAGACCTCCAGGAAAGCACTGGCTGGAAGCAGGGAGATGGAAAATGCAGCTTTTGTACCTCCTGCCCTGCCAGAAACCAACGATGAGGCCATCTGCTGATTTTTCTGGGCATTGATCTCACCACTTGCACCCCAAAAGTGTCTCAGACTTGTTAGTGGAGGGTGGATATGGTTTTTGGCTTTGTCTTGCTCTCCGCTGGGAACCCACATCTTTACAAATGGGAAGTAATGTTTTCTGTAAGTCGGGCTGTTGGGTTTGAGATTCCTTGGAAGATCACCCTTGCTCTCCCAAACTGACCAGCCAGCTGCTGCTGGGCAAAGAGGGAATCTCGGCTGTGTGAGGGGGAAACATTACAGCACAAAAGCAAATTCTCCATTGCCCTGGTTTCAGAGGAAATGAAAGCAGGACAGCGGGAAAAGCTAATGAGGGAAAATAATAGAGCTGGCAGAGCTGTTGGAGCCCAGAGCACAGCTGACCTCTTTGGAAGAACAGTGTCGAGCTATTTTGGCAAAATCTCTTTTGGAGTGGCAGGGAGGCCTTGGGTTATCAGTAGCAAGGTACCAGAGCTTCTTCCCCCCATTTCCTGGGCTCAGGATCTCTCTGGAAAGGCAAACCCAGAACCCCTCATCCCAGGAACTGCTGTTTCTCAGTCATTTAACTGTGACAGCCTTCCAAGGAGCAGGGCCTCATCTTAAAAAAGATTTACCTATTGGTGACCTGGCAACAGGCTCTTCTCAAGGTGGGGCAAATCCCTCACAGCCCTAAATCATGGATCTCCCCATTTACCCCTCAGTTTTGCACAGTGCTGTCTCACTATTGACATCACCCCCTAAAAATTCTCCACTTGGGATTGGGTAAGGAACAGTCACCACTGGAAGAAATTCACAGCAAACCCAGTTCCTGCAGCACTGATCGGTAAAGAATTCCTGACCAAAGAGGTGCTGGGAGAAGAGGCCAAGCCCCTGATTTTTCACGTAGAAGTGGAGAAGTACAAAACTGCTGATTTTCTGCTGCGTGTGCTTGGCGAGGGTCACCAAAGTGCACGTGGAAAACACTCCTGAACAGCTTGTGACCCTGCCTGGGTGAGCCGGGATCGATCCCTCCGGAGCAAAGTGTGCTCCTGTTTACCACGGGTGTATAAAAGGACTGAGGCTTGTGTTTAAAAAGTTTTAATGATATTTCAAAGTCCAGTGAATGTCCTCGGATTACTCTAAAATCACAGAGCTGCTTCACAGAATTTAGTCCCGGTTCTAATTTGTAACGGATGATTGAGATGCCATTTTTCCCTTCATTCCCTTCAAACACACACGATTGTCCTCCAGTAAATGGAAATTGTGATTTTTCGCTACACTTCACAGTGTTAAAACTCTATACAAACCTTGTACTACTCGTACAAAAATAAGTGCTTCATGCACACATTTTTAATACTGCTTCTTGCCCTTTGCTTTGACATCTTTCTGAACTTATATAAATAGCTGAAAAAGCAGACTAAACTTACTGAACGTGGAAAGTGAGAAACACTTCCTGCCAACGGTTTGAGAGACACTCCTGGCTACGTTCCTCGTTGGCAAACACCACTTAAAGACGGAGACAGAAGAGAAAAAGAAAAGCCACGAAATCTGTAACACTCTCGGTTATTGGGCCGTCTGTGACTGGCTTTGTCCTTTGCTGTGAAGCCAAACGTGGCCAGCAGCAGCCACAGAGGGCTTATAATACCTTTAGGGTCACCCTAACGAGCTACTTCATAAATAGGAGGGGTCTAACTGGTCCTCAGACGGTACAGCTTATGGGGTTTGTTCCACTCTGGGGGAAATCGAGTCAGGAGAGGGAACACTGGGATCCTACAGCCACCACCTTGGTGCAGATCCTCGTGCTTTGCACGGCTTGGGGGATGCACAAGAAAATCTCCCCTGGGAACGGCTTCTCTCTGCCACATCACAGCAGCTAGACCAGGTGAAAAATCTGGGGCCAGATCTGCTGGGTGTCGTCAGCCCAGCTGCAAATTCTTCCTCCCAAAAGGAGTTTTTTGGTCCTAGACTGAAGAAATTCAAGTTTCCTTAGCGTGCATAGGATTTATGATATAGGATTAACGCTGTAGTTATCCAGCACTGGGTTCCTCCTATATCTCCATAGCATCATTACCCCTGCCTTGATCCAGTGACAAAAATAAATGGATAATGCCCCCCTGCTGTACACCAAAGGGTGCTCCCAGCATCCCCACAGGGTTCAAGCACAGCACCAACTCTGCTGCTCTCCAAAACAAGAGGTGCCTTTACTGCTGCCCTGAACCCTCTTCCACTAAATTAATTTTTGCTGGAATCAGAGCAGGCAGCAGCCTTGATTTAATGTGTAAAGCCAGGCAGGGCTCTTTCCAACCTGGGAAAACGTTCTTTGGATAGAATTTTATTCCTGTCGAGGTGCCTGCTATTACTGGGCCATGGCTGTGAGCTCTCGTGCTCTAATTAAGCAGAGAATTGGCCTTAATGAATAGCGCTTTTCTGCTCCTCGGGCGGAAAAGCTTCCCTATTTTTCAGTGAATGTGCCATTCGATGGGAAGCGCACAAAAATACACCGGGATTTGCTGATTTTTGGGTATGGCTGGGAGGGAGAAAAGTAAGAGGGAAAACTCTGCTGAATGCTTGTGCCCTACTCTAAAAATAAAATTAGCACGGAAACCTGTTAAAAATTAGCCTCTGAGGCTGGGCAGAAATATTTAGGATAAATGAATTTTTGCCTTGGCTGTGCCAGGAGGAATTTCAGAGAGCCATGAGGTGCCCCGTGCTGGTGGCACGGGGGGATCAGGGCCAGGGAGAGGCAAACCTGAGTGGCCAAGGGGCACCTCTGCTCTGCCTGGCCTTTGGGATGGATGGAGGGATGGAGGAGAATTCCTGATGCATGGAGGGGTTTGCTGGGCCACCCCATCCTTCCCCAGTCCCGGTCACAACAGCCACGGGACCAGCTGTTTTCAGCACAGGTTGTTGCTTGTAAACACACACACAATGGGTGTATAAATATAAAGATATATATATACACCTGAGAACCTCTCATTTCCTGGGCTGAGCTTTTGCTTTCTAGTGTGAAAATCTGATTTTTTGCATGATTTTTTCTAATTTCTCCTTTCCCCCGCTTAATATCCCGTTACAAACCTAAAGACCTACGAGACTCCGACTAAAATTAACCTTAGGCCACAGATTAGCTTAAAATCGTGAGGGTGTAAGAATTACCAGACTGAGATTGGTTTTCTTTTCCTTTCTGCCTGTGCTGGGTTTTAGGGAATTTGGTTAGAAGGCTCCGTAGCCGTCGCTCCGTGCGGCCACGGCGAAGGCAGGATAGGCTTCGTAGGTGGCATACGTGGCCAAATCCTGTCCCATGGTCACTGCCTGCTTGAGCTGAGTGGCTGTGACAGTGGCAGCTGCGTTAGCAATGGTGTATCCTGAAGGGAAAAGAGAAGGAAAACCCATGGATCAGTGAAAATCCAAACTCACCATCGCCTGGAAGGTTTCGATGGGATGGGTTTTGATCGGAATGACTTGGGCAGCAGTGAGTTTGTTTGTGGGAATAATGTAAATAAATTAAACAATTCATAGGAAAATAATAGCATTTCCTCAGCCCTAATTTGTTAAACACGGTGCTGGAAAAACGCCCCTCTCTGTTGAATATTTTTTCCTCAGGTTTTGATTATTTCTGAGCTAATGGTGCTCTGGACAGGTCCCCCCCTGTATGGCATGAGGAGGGCAAGGAAACAACATAAACCAGGGGAAATTTGGGCAGGATTCATGGAGAAAATATAGCTCTGATCCCTTCACAGCCAAAATGCAGACAGTTCAGGACAGCCATGGTAGGGAAACTCCCTCAATGCAACAGCAGGGAGAAAATATTTGGTAGATGGGATTTTTTGGTTTTTTCCCATCGGTTTCTAATGGAAAATGTGGTTTCAACACTTCCAGATTTTCCATGGGAAGATGTAAGCGTTGCTATTTGAGAATGAATCACTGGGAAAACAGCACCATTTGGGGCTGGTTCCTCTGGAGGCAGGGCATAGCAGCTCGTCAGCCAGACCGCAGTGTTTTGTTGTAAAAGAACCAGGAGTCAAGACAAAGCCTAAATTTGGGAGGAGCAGCTGGGCTATCCATCGGATCTGCTGGACCAAGTTCTGCTGCCAAACTGCATCTCCCAGGATCCTGTCTGACGAGGGGGGCAATGGGATCAACTCCAGGTCAGCCAGAGCCAAGGTCCTCTCAGTGGGGGAACAGAAATATTGGGCAACAGGGAGCACACATTGCCTTGTTGGAGGTATCACTTTGGGGAAAAACATGAGGAATTCCTCACAATTTGAATACTGTGGCTGTCCAGAGTATTTTCTTTGCACCAGCAAAGCCAGGTGCAGCGTTTTGAGCAGGAATTGAGAAATCTGGGAATTAAGGCACATCTGCCACCATCACGAGAGAAATGAGCTGTGACCTGGGCATGGCCTGAGCCGAGCTTTAGCAAGCCCTAACCAAGGACCAGGGTGTGCTGCAAGCAGCAACTTCAGTGCATGTCCATTTGCCAAGCTCCCGAGACAAATAAATAAGGGTAGATGAAAGAAAAGGAGAGATGCTAATTAAGCAGTAAGTGGGGGCTGGATTCAATAAAGAGCCCATTTGGTTTCCACGCTGCGGAAGCTGCACAAGCCCAGACAAATTGATTTTTCTGTGGCTTTTGCGGACTCCTGTGGCAGGAAGCCGGATAGATGTTTTATTTTTTTTTTTTAAATCCATCCTTGAGACACTCCAAACAACTCAGTAGTACTGACTAATGGGTTCCTCATGTGCAGCTTGGCACGTGGTGCTGCCTCTCCATCAGAGCTACCGTCATGCTGGAGAGCACAGCAAATGTAATTCCTGTGTTTTCCATGAGTTCCCAAGCTGTTTCGGGCAGTTGCAAGAGCTAGTGAGTATGAATTCTCAAACTGGGAGAAAAACCTTCCACGGGGGTGTGAGAGCTGGGATCAGATCCAAACTTTCATGGCTGCGTCATTTTTTTGGCGGATGAAGCCGTAAGAATTGGTTCAGAAGGAGCTGGGGGTGCTGGGGGAGGACGGAGGGCCCTTGAATTCATCTGCCGTGTGTCCTTCAGAGGGAGGAGGATCTCCTCCATCCTGGTGGCACCAGGACCAGGGAGGGGACTCAGCCCAGATGTGGCACTGGGGACGCCAGCTTTGCATCCCACGTCGTTTCTGGGGCTCCCAGTTGAAGGAGGCATTCACAAACTGGGAGGAGTGGAGGGGAGGTGTGGAGCTGGGATGGGCCTCTGGACGTTGGGATTCCCTACCCTTGGACACTGCTCCAACTGCCCTGGACACACTCCCACCTTGGGCACTGACCTGAGGGGTTGGGGTTGGAGCAGAGCCCCCCACCCCAGTGCCCCCAGCCTGAGATGGGTGGTCCTGGGGTAGAGATAAAATCCTTTATAAGCAATAAACTGGTACAGGGTGCCCAGAGAAGCTGTGGCTGCCCCTGGATCCCTGGAAGTGCCAGGGACTTGGACAGGGCTTGGAGCACCCTGGGACAGTGGAAGGTGTCCCTGCCCATGGCAGGGGGTGGAATTATGGGAGCTTTAGGGTCTCTTCCAACCCAAACCAGTGTGGAATTCTCTGATAAAGATGCCAGACACACAAGTAACACGAGCCACTGTGCGGGAGCACAACCCTCGCTGGCCAAAACCTACTTCATCCTTCCCGCCCACAAGGAAGCAGCAGGAAAAATGTCATTCCAGGACCCTTTGCTGTACAGACCTGCCCATACCTGGAAAAGCTGGCGCTGCAGGAGGCACCTCTGCCCCCTCCACGGGGATGCCCAGGGTCTGCAGGGTGTACTCTGCTGCGTAGGTCTTGGCCTCGTCGATGTAGGCGCTGAGCTTGGGCGGCGTGAAGGGGTGTCTGTGAGGACAGCACAAAGTGAGCTGGCTTTGCTTTCTGTGGGAATCGGAGGAGTAGAAACCCCCACAAACACTGATGAGTTTAATTTACAGCCCTGGAGAGAGCTGGGCTTGATGTAATGATAAAGGTATACANCTTAAACCTCTAACTCCTGAGATTGATGCCTCGTTTGATTTTTTTAAGTAATAAGTCGCAAATAAGAGTTGATCCTGTCTCTTGGATCAGGCTCTGACAGCTTTCCCCAGGGCTTTCCTGCGAGACGCTGTGCTCCACTTAGAGCTGGCATCACCCCGCTCAGCAAATGGAAGCACGGCTTCCCCGTGCTGGTGCATTATCAGAGCTGCTCCTCTCCGAGCGCTCTGGCTCCTCATGAGGTTATCAGCCCTGCCCCTCGCTTTGGACACCACGTCCTGGCAGAGTTTCTTGTGCTTTTTCAATCAAAAAAACCTCTGCTGCGTTTTTTCTTTACAATACCCAGTCTGGGTTTTTCTTTACAATACCCAGCAAATAGTGGTTTAGGTCAGAAATGTTTAGAATCATATTTGGAGCTGAAATATAAGCGTGTTCCTTCATTTCCCCACAAGGGCTATCATTTGCTTTCGTTTTGTACCAAAAAAATCACCTTTTGCCAGACTGTGTCTGGCTTTCTGTAATGTTTGCACCAGCAGAGAGAGCACCAAGCACGGCAGACAGCAGTTCATTATGGTTTGTGGAGGTTTTTCTCCCTATATTTTTTTTTAAAGTATTTATATATATAATTATATAAACTTATATCACACATAACTATACATATATAATATATAACTATACATTCAATCAATATTCTAAAATACATTTAATAAATATTTCTTAAAATAAAAGGAAATGGACGCCTGTGCGATTGTGACTNAAATACAGCCTAAGCCTCAGAAACCTTCCAAAAATGACATACATGGTGGGGTTCTGGCTGGCGAGGGCAGGGATGGTGATTTTGTAGAGGAAGAGCTGTCTTTGATCCTGGCCAACGGCAGAGTGCAGCTGGTACACAGGCTGGCCCCAGTTGTTTTTCTGGCAGATTTCTTCTAAGATCTAGAAGAAAATAAAAAAAAAAAAAGGGATTTGTGCTGGGGTTAATTGCTGTGCAGAAGCCTCCTCGCCCAGCTCCAGCCCCTGTGCTGAGCAGCTGCCTTCCCTCAAAGGGCTTTCAGGGAGTCCTGGCAGCTTCCTCAAAGCTTAGCAAAAAATACAAAATGAATGGCAGACAGGATACTGCATCCACCTTGAAATATAAGATTCATCTAAATGCTTCATACTTTAAAATCTGTTTAATTCCTGAAATTATTCCCCGTTCAATTGGGCATCTGTCCTTTTGCTGATTGGATTATTTCAGTGTGGTTTTCTTTGAATCCTCCTCAGGAGCTGTGTCTCACGGACTTGTGTTTCAGAGGACTAAAGAAACTCGGGTTGCATTCATCTTCTCTGCTCTGCTGCCTCCCTGGCTTAGTGGGTTACAGAGCACGACAAGTCCAAATAGGCTTCTTTTTAAAAAGGAAAAAGGTTGAGTTTCCATCCAATTAATTCCACGGGCTTCAACAGGCGAGTGCAGCTTTTGAAATGCTGAGCCACGTTGCCCTTGGCCGTAGCACAGCTGATCCCCTGGTAATTGGGAATTGCTGTCCAGAAACACTCCTGCTTTGGCTCTGGATCCCAGGGTTTGTAACCCACTGGCTCTGTGCTGTCCCAGCTGCCTTTGGACACCTGCCATTAAACCAGGTCACTCTGACCTGGCCTTGGGCACTGCCAGGGATCCAGGGGCAGCCACAGCTTCTCTGGGCACCCTGTGCCAGGGCCTGCCCACCCTCCCAGGGAACAATTCCCTCCCAATATCTCATCCATCCCTGCCCTCTGGCACTGGGAAGCCATTCCCTGTGTCCTGTGACTCCATCCCTTGTAAAGTCTCTCTCCATCTTTCTTGCAGCCCCTTTGGGCACTGGAAGGCCACAATGAGGTCACCCTGAAGTCTTGCTGTGGTCTGCCTCATTTACAGCTTACACTTCAATGGATTTAAAATTAAAATGTAAAATTTAAACCTCAGTGCTGCTTTTAATTTTGCCACCACAGCTCCAGCTGAAGTTCAGCGTCTTGCAGTGTGAAATGCTTCATTACGTAGCTCAGTTCTCAATTACAGCAGTTCATTTTTCACTGTGGCAACACTTGTTCCCTGCTGTCCCAAATCCTTTATATGTTGGTTTCATAAAAATGAATTTCACCTGCCCTAAGGCCCTGCAGAACCATTCCAGGGATTTCACACCTCTAGTGGAAGGTGCCCTTGCCCATGGCATGAGTTGGAACTGGGTGAGCTTTAAGGTCCCTTCCAACCCAAACCACTCTGTGATTCTGTGATTTGCTGACAAAATTCAGTAAGGGGACTTTTGCAGGAGGGAAAAAATCCCACTATCCAGTTTTCTGGGAGAAAACAAGGATCTTTTCATAAACTTTGGCAAACTGGATGCTGTGGCAATTGAAGTGTTAAAAGGCAAAGACATGCTTCAAAAGTCAGGGTGAAGTTGGTTTCTCGTGTTGCTCTGGACAATGTAAGGGGAAAAGAGTTACTGCCAGAGCTGGACATTCAGAAACTCAGGGAATTTATTCTGGATTTCCCATCAGCCCTCATCCCTCCATCTGCACCAACACGCACAACCAAATCCCTGAAGCCCCCCTGAGCCGGCAGAGTCTCTGTGCTAGGCTGGGTTATGTCAACACCTCTTTTCCCATAAATGATTTGCAAATGTGCATTATGTTTCTATACATGTGCACTGTCCCTTGGTGAAGCCCCAGGTGATGCATTTTATGTATCAACCCCATCGTGGGTGGGAATTCATTTACCCATGGTGCGTTTATGGCACAACAGCCAGAACTGGATTAAGGCGTTTATGACAACGCTCCTCCGAGGCTGATGATGACCTTAAAGGTCTCCTCCAACCCCAACCATTCCATGATTCCAGGAGAGTGGGCAAGGCAGGTGGATATTGCAAGATGCAGTATCATTTTTTTATGTCTTTTGAGACGCAAGGATGGATTTATCTACCAGGCCCTGCCGCAGATTTGACGAGGGGCCCGTTTTCCCAACACAACCCTTGGGATATGGACGCTCTTTTTGGGGCACGTACCTGAGGGGCGAGTTTGATCCCTTGGGGCTTTAGCGTGACGTGGTTCATGGGGGTGAGCTCCATCCCTGGCAGGAGGTCGTAGAGCTTTTCCTCTCCCCTCTTGTCTCCCTTGAGGTGGTATCCGCGCCCCAGCCCCGGGTACGCCAGGTAGCCGCGGCCTCCCAGGCCTCGGACGCCCGCAGCCCCTACAGGTACATTCATGTAAATTTCTAGGAATGTAAGAAGGCATTAAACCGAATCAAATCACGGGAAAAAGGACCCTGATTCTCGCTGAAATGGAAAAGTTAGCCCCGCTTGCTGGGATTGGGGAGCAGGCGGGCAGCAGGCCCCACAGCCTGGGGGTGGGATAACACAGATTCGACACTGACACCCATTCTTGGATGGGTGAGGGGTTTTGGGGGAGAAACTGCTTCTTTCTGCCCATTTTCCATCTTCTCTGGTCAGTTTTGATTTCAGGACAGCTTTTTACCCAGCTTTGTAGCTGGAAGGCAGAGAGGGGACAGCTGGCATCTTTCATTACCCACCAGTGTCATTTCACCACCTTGAAAAATTCATGGCTTACACAATTTCATCCCGATAGGAACAAAAATCCTTTTTGGTTTTCCCCCATTACACTTCCATTTTTTCCTCAGGGAACCCTATTTTGGAGTCTGGGGAGACCATGAGGCAAGAGAGGGGTGAGTGTTATGACATCTCCTCCTTTCCTAATGCAACCTTCAGAGAAGCTGGTGCATCTGTGTGGAGAAAAACTTGAGGAACAAGGGATATTCCTGCTGCCCTGTCTCCTTCCTGGTGAAGGGAGAAAAATTTGCCACCATGATCCTTGCCAGGCCTACCAGGGTGCCACACAGGGTCCCAGCCTGCTGTGGGACGTGGCTTGGGGACACAAGGCATCATCTTTGGAAGGAAGGTCATATGACAGAGTTATTTCTTTGCTAGCCCCAAACTTAGGTCTGCACTTACCAAATGGTGTCTGCACGTGCATTTAATTTGGGGGTACCTGAGTGTGGGGATTTGATTTGGCCCCAGGCACGGTCACCCAAGAGTTTTCAGAAATACTCTCTTCTATTCATAGACTGAATTAATTGAATTAATTATTATTAAAGCCAACAATCCCCCAAAACAGGCCTCCACCTCCCAGAGCACACAATGGCTTGCTTGATTTCAGTGCTGCTTCCCTACCCTGCAGCAGGTCAATGTGACCTCCTTGGGAAACTCCATGGCTTTGGGTCAGAAAACACCAGGACTGGTAAAATTTTCCCTGCAACCTTCAAAGCAAAGAGGAAACACAGTGGTGGTGGTGGTGGCTGGTTGTGGGAGCTGGCTCTGAAGAGGGGAAAGGAGAAGTATTTTATTTGGTCTTCCCTGCTGGGGCAAAACCAGGAGGATTCGTGGGTTATTTACACTGGACTGAGGGCAACACGGAGGTTCTCTCCAGGAAAACGGTTATTTGTTTTCAGCTGGAAGATTGCCTTTGGGAAAGACAGAGCCTAAACCCCGTGTTTTCCATCCCTTTCTGAGAGGGATCCGGGAGCTGGGGCAAAGCCAACATCCTCAACACGCGTGTGGGAGCAGCCGCCTGATCCCTGCGGGAGACGCTCGGCCGAGCGGGAATTACCTCGGATGGAGGGGGGCCGGAGGACGCTCCTGGTGCCGAGCCCCTTGGCGGCGGGGAAGTGCAGGTTGGGGATGGCGGCGTAGGCCTGCGGGGCGTAGAACACCGGGGCGCCCAGGTAGGCGGCGGCGGGGTCGTACAGGTGGCCCAGGGTGTAGGTGTAGTCCCCCTGCAGCACCGGGGCCCTGCCGCCCGTGCCGCGCGTGTACCGCACGTAGCTGTCCTTGTCCACAGGCTTGGCCAGCGTCACCTCGATCGGGGACCCGTCCAGCACCTTCGCAGCGGGGAGAGAGTATGGATGCTAAAAAGCCTTAGCAGAGAAGATTTCAGCTCTCAGCAGTTTGTGAGAGCCTTGTTCTTTCTCATGTGAAACTATACAAAACATGATAAAGTTTTCTGTAAACAGACTTTGCTAATCTCGCACCCGCGAATATAATTAGAATTGTTGTGATACCGACTAGAGAAATGAACGATGTGTGAATTGACCAATCACCCTGATAGGTAGTTAGTTAGAGGTCCAATACCTCTTGCCTTTTAGGAAAACACTAAAAGAACTAAACACATAAAAACCCGTCCTTTACTAATTAAATAATTCATTCCTTTCTGCTGACCACTCTCGTGTCTCAGAGTCCTTCATTGCCTCTTGGCACCGCCGCAGCGACAAGAGAGCATGGCACGAGCATGGGGTAAGTGTCCAAAGTGCTTGGTGAGCATGGCACGAGCACAGGGCTGAGTGCCCAAAGCGCTTGGTGGAAATCCCACCTGGGGAGCAACTGCCCCCACATCCTAATGGGATGGGAAGGTGGAGAAAACCACCCCAAAAAATCCCCCTCACGTGGGTGGAAGGCAGCACGGGCTGGGTGAAAGCTTAACCCCTGGCCCCAGCTGGGAGAGGCTCCTTCAGCAAACCCTTACGGGATGGGAAGGTGGAGAAAACCACCCCAAAAATCCCCCTCACGTGGGTGGAAGGCAGCACGGGCTGGGTGAAAGCTTAACCCCTGGCCCCAGCTGGGAGAGGCTCCTTCAGCAAACCCTTACGGGATGGGAAGGTGGAGGAAACCACCCCAAAAAAGCCCCAAATCTCCCTCACGTGGGTGGAAGGCAGCACGGGCTGGGTGAAAGCTTAACCCCTGGCCCCAGCTGGGAGAGGCTCCTTCAGCAAAGCCTTCGGAAGGCCTCGCTTCCCCGCAAAGCAGCTCGTAAGCCGGCAAGATTCCGCGTGCTCCCGAGGAGAGCAGCAGTGGCACTAAAAATAGGAGCGGGGTTAACACCTCTTTGGGAACAGCTCTGGCTTTACAGTGAATTACATGCAGTGCGAGAAGGGCTAAATTCAGCAGCCTCCTCGCAAATCCGCAGCTCAGTTTGGAGCAGATGTTTGGGCTGACCTCGTTTGTCCCAGTTTGCCATTCACACGCTGCCCTGCCAGTGTTTTTGTTGGCAGTCTGGAACAAGGATGTGAGTGTGAGCCAGGGGGGATCGTAACCCCTCCTTTCCTAGTTCTTCTTTCAGCTTTTTCTGCTTTTTTTTTGTCTGAGCAGTGAGCTAGAGCCAGGCAGACACTTAGCACAAATACGAGGAGCTAAAATGAATCGTTTGTGTACAACGGAGCTGCTGAAAAACAAATTGAGGAGCAGAAAAGCAACCAGCAAAGAGAAAATCGGGATAACACCTCTGGGAGGGTATGGAGCTAATAAAGCAGGTGGCTTTGTATAATATACTGCACCCAAGCCCCAGGAATTTACATTTACAGCAGCATTACCTTCCCATTCAAGGCTTTCATGGCCTCCACTGCGTGTTCTCTTTTATTAAAGTGCACAAAGGCGTAGTCTCTAATCTTCTTTACTCTCTCCACTGCACCTGTGGAAAACATTGGAATATTAGTGGGCAGTGGGGATTAGTCAGAAAACAGAGATCTGAAAGAGCAGCTCTGTCAGGTTATGAGCCCCTGGAGTGCAAAGGCTGAGCAAGGGCAGAAGAAAAAGAGGTCAGTGTCCCCTTACCTCTTTAGGAGTATATTCCACAGGAAAATCTATATATAGAGGTTGTGGCATTTCAAGGCAAACTAGAAGGTTTTGGGATCAGACACCAGTAAGTTTCCCATTGAACTGGAGAGGTTTTCTTCTGCCCAAACCGTTTTGTTGGACACCACTTTTGGTCTTGTGTCTCCCTTGTGTGACAGACCATGCTCCAGCTGTGGAAACATCCCCATGGGATCCCCATCTCCCTGCTTTTGTACATGCTTTGGAGGCAGCTGCAGGGAAGCTGATGCTGCTGCCATACAACAAGGAGGTTTTTCTCTTAAACACCAGCTCAGGATGCTCAGGAAGAATGAACAGCCAGCCCTGCCCAGGACAGAGCAGCCCAGGGCACTGGGATGGGCTGGGACTGATGGGGCAGCAGTTCTCTCCCTAGGAAACAGCCTTTCCCGTGTTAGCAGGGCTTCCCTGGCCCCAGTTCACCTGGAAATGGCCCCAGTCAGACTCTGCAGCCGAGGGCTGGCCCTGCTGGGAGCGGGCTTGGGCTGGAGAATCTCTCTTCCAGCCTGAATCTTTCTTACACCCAATTTACCCGAAGTAATTAAAATGTAAATGGCTTCTCGTTCTTCTTTTCTAAGTCCATCCTCCACAGCTTTCCCTTTCCCTTGTCAGCTGCTCTGCTGCCAGGAACTTATACTCTGCACTGAGAAGTCTGTCTCCAAAATAACCCCACCAGTCCTGATCTCCATCACACAGCCTTCAGCCATTCCTTTAATTGTTCACCTTCTCTGCTCCTGTGGCTTGGGAAGCACAACATCAGCCAGCCCAGGCTCCTGTAAAACCCCCAAAATATCCTTTGGAAACACGGCTAAGGGGTGCTGAACAACCCTTCCGCTGGCTTCTTACCTCCTAAAGCAGAACAGGTGCACAGGGAAATGTCATGTTGCCACAAAAACACTCACTTGGAAAAATGCAGGAGAAAATGAATTTCTTTGGTGTTTGGGGGCCTCATTAGGAGCTGCAGAGGGCGAAATGAGCCTGTCCCAGCCTATAACCCGAGCAGGCTGCACGTCTTGGAATGACACAGGGATGGTAAAGCTGCACTTTGTGTCCTTCTGGGACAGAAGGTGATTTTCCAAGCCTCAAGTTATAGGAGTTATATGCTGAAGCTTTAATGAACTCGCTGTGTTTTGAATGTCCCCCTTCTGCCTCCTGGAGAGCATTCCAGGACACCAACCCCGAGCCAAAAATTCTGCTCTTCCCTGCTTCTGCCTCTGCTGGGCAAGGCAATGTGGTACCCAGCCGTGGGTCAGCTCCGAGGAGAGCCCATCCATGGGACATCAGAGAGGGAGCATTGTCCCTGCAGCACCCTGAGAGAGCACAATCCTCCTGCTGGCAGCTCTGCCAGGCAGCAGGAATTCTCTTGGGACCCCCAGGGAGCAAGGGCAGGGCTTTTCAATGAAACAGCTCCATAGAAGTCATCAGACTACGAATTTGGCACAGATTTAAGGGCTGATCCTTGGACTAGATCCCAACTTGAGGAGCACAAGCAGCATTCCTGATCCTGGCTGGGGAGCCCTCAGGGATGTGGCAATTGCTGTGTCATGGGGACCTCTGGACCATTTTTTATTGGATGACTTGTTGATGTTGAAACAGCTTCTTCAGGCCCTGAATCTAAGGTAATTTCGGGTGAGTGGTGCTGAAATGTGGCTCAGTGAGTGAGGCAGAGAACCAATGCAGGGCAATGAATCATCTCAGATCCTTGCTGTCTTTTTTGATCTCACGGGAACTTTAACTGCATTTTCTCTCCCCAAAGCTGAAAGTTTTGCTGCTCTAATGCACCCAGTCTTTATTTTAGCCACCAAAATAAAAGCCGTCCATTTAAAAAAAAAAAAAAAAGAAAATTCCAACATGAACACTGAAACAATAAAGGGAAAATGAAAGATGATGCAGAACTTCTGTTGTTAGAGTGGAAAACGTCTCAGGAGCAAAGCAGATGACTGTTACCAAAGTGTCAAAAGGCCACAAATGTGTTTCTGGGGAGTGTGAGCTTGTTCAAAGCTCGGGAGCAAAACTGGGTAAATAAAAGAAGGAAACAGTTCAGAGAGTGGGATAAAATAAATTTAACTCAGGGGTAAAATGGGGTTTGCAACAGCTCGATGGTGGCTAAAAGTATGAGCCAGAAATGCTGGGAGGACACAAGGAAACCTCGTGAGGACCTTTGCATTGCAGCCTGGGCCAGAAAAAGTAATGTACAGGGCAGAAATGAGAAGCTAGTGGAAGAAAAATGAAGCTCTGCAGTGTATTTTAAAAAATTAATAGAAGGAAGTTAAGAGGAATGAGATGAAAGGAGATTTCACATTGCCAAGCATCAGTTCCTAATGCCTAATGGACTGTGTGGCTTGCAGAGCTGCAGAAATGGGTTATTTTTACTTTGTTGGTTTTGGGTGGAATTTCCTAAAGCTGGAGCAACTCAGAAGTAAAATCTCCTTTGAAAGCCAGCAGGATTTTTATTCCCAACTAATCTCCCTGCTTTTTTGAAAAATCTCACCCTAAGTGCATGTAAGATACGCCACAAAGGAATATTGAATTAAATGTAAAGCACTAATTATTCACCAATTTACACGAGGACTGGGGGAATGTAGGAAAATGCGTTCAGAATTTAGATAGATCAGATAAAAAGGATTTGTATTCAATCACTCTATTTTTATCACCATCCCCTGCCACAGAAGAATACTGAAGTCACCCAGCTGCTTCACCAACTCTTTTTAAGGAAAGACTAAATGATTCCAAAGCACTTTGATGACAGAGGGCATCCCCATGCAGCATTTTGGGTCTCTTCCATCCTCCTTCGTGGTGGCTGTGGCTGGGAATTAAGCAGCCCTTAATGGGATGGCATTTTGGGTGGGAGCCTCCAGCCCCACAACAATTTTTGTGGCGTTTCACACGGACATTTCACAGCAGAAAACCAGCTATTTTCATCTCTTTTGGCATTTTAGGGATGCAGAAATATTTCCATTTGCAGCACTTATTCAGGAGGCACGGCACCCCTGGGTTCCCACCTGGTTTGATGTTGTTGAACTCCTTCTCGATGGTCTCCTCGGTGGTGGAGAGCATGAGGTTCCTCACGTAGAGGATTTTCACCGAGGACATGGTGTCCTCATCCACCTCCACCTCTGGCTCTGCCCAGTCCACGGCGATGGGGTGTCCCCACAGCTGGATCCTTCCTGGAAGGGAACGGGCAGGGTCAGTGCTGGGGGCTTTGCTTCCTCTCATCCTGCCCCCACTGCACAGCAGAACGGGCCAAATTCTACAGACAGACCCCAAAACCAGCCCAAAGCACTGCTGCTGCATCAGCTGCCTCCCAAAAGCAGATGGTCACACTTGGAATGTCCTCCTGCAAATACCTTGGGAGCCTTCAGAACTGAAAGAAGGGAAAATATGGAATAATTCACTTAAAGCCTGCATTCCATGGAGTGCTCCCTAAAGGGAGATATTTTAATGCACTCATAAAAATCCCTTCTGGCCACCAAAGTTTCGTTCCCTGGATACCAGAACAGGGATCCTGAAGTCCCAGAGGGATGAAATAAAGTAGCAAAAGCAAGGATGTCTCTGTGTGTGCTTGAATTCGTTTGGGTGATGCTGCAGCAGGAGGAAGGAGAGACACAAAAAGTCCCGGGGCATAAACCAGGCTGTGGGTGTGGAGGATAAACCCAGGGGCTCTGTGTGCTGGACTGAGCTGCTGAGGGGCAGGGAAGGAAAGGAGCAAATAAATCCCATTGCTGAATGCTGATGGTGGGGTTGGGCTGGTGTCCCCACTCCTCAAGGCTCAGCTCCAGATTCAAAGGCACCCGATGGGAGACTTTCACTGAACTCCAGGGGAATTTTCATAGCTCCATATTTCTTCATGTCTGCACGTGTGTGTATTACCAAGGTTGCCATTTTAGGTTTGTCACCGAGCTAAATTTTGGTTAAGTTGGATTTATGGCTCTGTTGTGCTTATAGAAAATTCTATTGAATTGCTTTAGAGGTGTTAAATTAGTCAGTTTATTAAGAGCTGCTAGTGTTGAGTTGATTCGATATTGTTATGAATAATAAACCATTATTAGATATTTTTATGAATAATGAACTATTTAGGCCTAAACTGCTGAGCCAGTCTGAGGCTGAATTTGGCAAGGGGGTTTATCCTGTTGGAACTCAACCCTTTGAACCCCTTACCTTTCCCCTCCTCACCCTTTTGCCTCCCTGGTCTCCCCATGAATCATTCTAGATTGCTTAATCTGATTTTTCTTTGTCTGCTTTATCTGTGTAGTACGTATTAGAGTGACCCTTGCCATCAAACCCTGTTGTGCCCTCACAAATTTATATTGAACCTGCTTTTGCCCAGACCTTGCTGGTGGTTTTTTAAGTGACCTGAACCACTCATTTGCAGCTGAGGGGACAAAGAAAATCCTGCAAAACACTCTGCCAGATCTAGAAAGGCATCTCTGCTCAGACAACCCATTTAAGAAGGGGTGGGAGCTCCAAAATGAGGATAGAATCTGGAGGCTGATTGGAAGTGTAAATGATCAGACTGATTGAATTTTTTATAGAAACTCTCAATTTTTGAGCACTTCCTCTACAGAGCTCCCTTAAAGAGCAGCAAGGTTCAGTCTAAAGGAAGCATCTTGATAATGATATTCAATCTCACATCAGCTGGAGACACATTCAGCTCTGGCTTGGAACAATTTTCCAGTTCCTGCCGTATGCTTGAGACATCAGAAGAGTCTGGCTCCTGCTCATGCCTTTGGAATTCCCTAAATTGTTTCCTGAGATGTCCCTAAATTGGAAATCCCTCATGCATTGCACATGTCTGCTCAGGGCTCCGAGTTCCTTCCCTCTGCCTCACTGTCTTTGCTCAGGATTTTAAGTGCTCTGCCTGCTCCCACCTTCCTTTTCCTCATAAAATCCATGGAAAAGTCGTGCTGAAACACAGAATGTGCTCCCACCATCAGGGAGATGCTTAGACTGAAGCAGAAAATGCAGAATAAAAGGAAAAATTGTCATTGTGAGATACCTCCCAATAGCAAAGCGAATTCATTGCTCAAAATCACGTTTCTTTTTTTCACAATAAGAAAAAAAAAAAAATTGCTCAGGATATTTCATGGGCTGTTGTATAAAACAGGTGAAAGAAGGCTGGTGGTTATGAAAAAATCTCAAACCCCAAGGTTTGTTGGATGCTTTCACCAGCAAGTGAGCTGTGTTCAACAAGGCAGTGCAGGAGCATAAGAAAGCAAGAGAAAATTGGTGAAATCCCTGCAAACGCACTTCAAGTTAAGTGACCTCTTCACCTAATACCTGCTAAACCTCTCTCTCCCTCACAACGCTCTTTGGCTGTCCCCCAGTGCTGAATTTCAGAGGTTTACTCTAAAGCAATTCCTCATTCCAAGTTTCTTTGCCAAAATATCAACTTTCAGTCCGCTCTCCAGCCTGAATGGGCTCTCGGATGCCTTCCTGAGTGATTCTCCCCAAGAGGCCATCCTCGAGGCTGTGTTTTGTGTTTAACCCGAGACAAGCACAGGACAAAGCACATCCCACAGCAGAGCTGAATGGATACACGCGGCTCAGTCCTTCTGGCTGGATTCTCAATAAACCCAGGCTCCTGAGTGATGAGCACGGATCACCAGCGTGGTGCTGCAGCAGGAGCTGCAGCAAGTCCCACACCCTGCACCCCGGGGTGTGCTGGGGTGTTGCCCTGAGTTCTGTAGTTCTTTGATGTTTTCATTTTCTGTAGGAGTTTCTCACGCACTTTCTGTAAGCACAGCCACGCTTTGCTAACCGTGCTTCATTGTCTGCATTCCGTCTCTCCTGGGCGGAGACGTTTGATGGATTTTCCCTTTGACCAGTGTGATTGAGGGGTGGTAATTTCTCCCTCCAATCCACGGTGATTTCTAAGAACATATATAATAAAGGCTCGGGGTCCTTTTTCTCACCCCTCTTTTTCTGCTTCTCTCTTGACAAAGGTCTGCGTGATTCTTTCCGTGTCCAAGTGCGACACTGGGGAACCTCCTGGCTCTGGGTGTCTCTAGCAGAAAACTGCTCTCTGAGGGCAGGAAACGCAGCCACGGTCACTCCCTTGGGCTCCCCTGGAGATGTCACCACAGCACGAGGTGACCCCTGAGCCGAAGCCACCCCTCCCCACCCTGCTGACCTGGGAGCAGCTTCCTCCTGGCCATGGCTGCTGCCCGGTGGCTCTCGTACTCCACGAAAGCAAAGCCCCTGTTTTTGGTTTTGTCGGCCGCGCTGGGGTAGACGATGACGTCCACGACGCCGTCCGTGACCTTCTTCATCTCTGCCAGGATCTCCTCCCTCTTCTTGGTTTTGGGGATGCCCCCCACGAACAGGCGGCAGTTGTCCACGCTGGCACACACCCCCAGCAGCCTCCCGTTCCTGGAACAACAGAGCTGCTCTGTCAGGAGTCAGGAGCCACGAGAGGGGAAGGTTAAAACAAAGCCCCTCTTCTGTCCCAAAACACAAGGAAAACACAAGGCTTCAGTGTCAGCTTTTCTTTGGGATATTACAATGCCAATCGGAATATCCCAAAGATATTGCAAAAATATCTCAGTGCAAAAGCTGCCACTCTGCTAAATCTGACATTGAAGTCAGGCAGTGCAGCTGAAATGAAGGATTTGAGGGAGAAACCAAAGCCAAATTCTGCTTTTCCTTCCCGGGATTCTCCCTTTTGCTGCCACCCCAGGTCCCTGCGTTGTCACCAGTATAAGCCAGGACTTGTGTTCACCAGTGGCTTGTGGTTTCCCACTCCCCTCCTGACTGAGGTTCTGGGGAAGAAAATCCCAGTGGAGAGGCACCATTTGGGGACTCGCTGATGCCAGCTGTTGTGAAGACCCCAAAGTAAAATCTTCCTTTATTCACCACTACGGGGTCAAACTATCTCCTACAGGTCTGGAGAAGTGCAAAACTGCTTTAGAGGAGTCTTTGGAACCAGGGAAGGAAGGTGGAGGTGGATGAAGCCTGATCCCTAAGACCTTCCAACCTCTGCTACAAATGACTTCTCCAAGCCCTCCGTGTGCCTTGTGAGCTGCTCAGAGCAGTTCACCACCCATCTATTTTTCTTAAAAGCAAAAACGAAAGCTGTGCAATTGCCAGAATGGTTTATCCCAAAAGGTTTTTAAGCAAAGGCATCGACTCATCCCACTTTGAACTGGCAAAAAACATTTAGTGTGGTTGAAATCCAACCAACACGTACTGATGGGCCCATCTGTTGTTGATTTCTGGGTGTTTTGTTCCCAATTTTCAGTCACAAACATGAGGGCTTTTTCTGTTCCTTTCTATTAGGAAATGGCACTGTTTTGCCAATTGGTTTCCATCCTATTTCACCATTTCTTGCAATTGCTCCATCTCCCAGAACATATCTGCAGAATCTGTCACGAGGGAGACTGTGAATAGAATAAATCAACAACAAACAACCTGAGGGGAACATAATAAACAGCACTGGGTAGGGGAAAGTTAATTTCATCCAAAGCAGAATATTTTTTTCCAATGTTCTGATAGATTTTCTTGTTGGTTTTTTTTTTTGAGGAAGAAATTTCCTGTGAAAGGTGTTGACTTTACTGAGCAGTGCCTGCACAGGGAGACAGGAGGAGATTTCCCCTCAAAACTCAGGGATCTAAATAACCCTGCTCTGGGCTGCCAGGGAAAATATCCCTTACATGCCAAAATAGAGAGATATGTGTGATTTAAAGTTGTTGTGAGGGCGTTTGCCACGCTTACCTGATTTCATAATTATACCGTGTCTTTATTGCATTCTTGGCCTCCTGTTTATTGGAGAAGGTCACAAAGGCGTAGCCCCTGTTGTTGCCATTGAAGTCCATCATCATCCTCATCTCATAGATTTTGCCAATCTGCCAAGTGAGAGGGATTTGTCAGCAAGGTGGGAGTGGTTAAAGAGGACTGGGATCCTAAAGCCCACCCAGTTCCAGTTCCATGGGCAGGGACACCTTCCACTGCCCAGACTGCTCCAAGCCCTGCCCAGCCTGGGATCCCCTTGGGGGATTCCTTGGGATCAGCCCAGGTCAGCCCTGAGAGGCAGCTCTGACCATCACTGAGTGACCAGCTGCCATCAAGCCCCACCTTTTCACAGAGGGGGATAAGCTCATCCTCAAAGAGGTCTCGGGGCAGTTTCCCGATGAAGATCTCACAGCCCCTCTCCGGTGGGGGGCCATCCCAGCCCGGTGGTGGGCCCCCGTATTTCCTCTGCCCATTTTCCTGCCATGGAGACAAAGAAAAGAAAGGTTCAGCTGTCGGTTTTTAAACATGGATCAAACCACCCCCTTCTCTGGGAACGACCCTTGAGGCAGACACCCTCCTTCCCTTCAGCTCCTCAGGGATTCATTGGGATAATGCAGTGTCCCGCTGCCAAGGCTGGGATACTTCTGAATCCAAGTGCAGACAGGCAGGGAACTCCCTGGAAAATGGAAATCCTCCTGGCTCTGCGAGGGGAATCTCCGTGGGCTGTGTGTTAGCTGTGGGCTGGGCAATGGAATGTTTGCAAAATTTATCATTTGGCTTGATTTTCATCCAGTCCAAGGATGACACTGGCCCACGCAGGAGTTCCTTCTGCCAGAGAGCAAATCCTGGCCCCAAATAATATTCAAAGATGGGAAGACCAGTCAGTATTTGCTTTTTGGTGTCTCTGCTAGATGAGTGTGTCTCTGTTCTCTCTTATTTGTAATCCTATTTCCTGTATTTCTTGGTTTCCTTCCTTCCTTCCTTCCTTCCTTCCTTCCTTCCTTCCTT
>VWZT01006831.1:36172-65190 GCA_013397055.1 Pachycephala philippinensis
TTTCCTGTCTTTCTTGCTTTCCTTCCTTCCTTCCTCTCCTGTCTCTCCTGTCTCTCCCGTCTCTCCTTCCCTCTCCCTACAGAGATTCCCTGCTTCCAGAGGAGCCGGGCCTCCAGTAATTTTTCCATTTTTGGCTCCCATACCATTTCTTTGGTCACTTCCCTCTCTGGGATTATTCCAGGCAAGCGAATGCCTTGTACAGCTGATTTAAGAGGAACGTAAACAAACAGGGATCCTTATGGGAAAATAGGAATACACCACAAAAAACCTTCTAGTTTTCTTGCACCTAGAACAGGCCCTGAGTTACCCATGTTCATTCCTGGCTTTCCAATGTTTTCAGCAGGAATGGAGTCCTGGGGACACTTGGATTTATGTCTGAGCTGGTGTGTGAGGGGGCACAGCAAGAAATAAACTCTTCCCTCAAGCTGCAGCGGCTTCGTTTGTGGCTGGAGGGCAGCACCTCAACAAAGCCTCCTTGACAAGGTGCCTGGAGGGCAAGTGGGCATCAGCCACTGCCCAAAGATGGACGAGCCAGGTGGGCACTGAGGAAGAAGAGGTTTGGCTGCACCCAGACAGGTTGGAAGAAAAATCCCTAAGGCACAGGTAAATTATGGGTGGGGGGGAAGAGAAAAAGATAAAATAGCAGGGTTGGAATGGAGAAGAAAGGAGAGAGAAGTGAAAGAAGAGAAAGGAGAAAGATGTCGAAACATGGGTGGGGTTGGGGGCTGAAATCTGTGGTTCAGGAGTGAGCTAGAGCCAGATGTGACAGCAGGAAAAACGGAACACCAGGATAATTCCAAGGCCAGCTTGGACAGGGCTTGGGTTAACCTGGGCCAGTGGAAGGTGTCCCTGCCCATGGCACGGGGCTGGAATAAGCTGGGCTTTAAGGAACCTCCCAACCCCTATGGTTCTAAGAAAGCCACGGTAAATCTAAGACCCAGAGAAGTCCCTTACCCTGTGGGTCAGGTGCAGCAGAAAGGCTCCTCAAGGGCACCAAACGCAGCTGCTGGCCTGCTCCTGGAATGGGCTTTTTCCCAGGAATCTCAGGTTTTGCTTGGGGCTGCTGTGCCCTCCAGGGCTACGCAAAGCGAGGCAAAGTTCATGGCTTGCACCTGCCTAAAATCCAGAGTTTCCAGTTCCTTTTTCCAGGCCAGTCATGGCAGTGCCCGGTGCTCTCCAAGGCTGAGCTTGTTTCGCTCGTGTTAGCCAAGCAAGTCTTTCTCAGGTGGGTTTGAAGGTCATGCCCAGGCTCCACCTGCCCAAACCACGGGAGGTTTGGATCTGGGGGACCTCGGAGCCTAAACTGGGAGCAAACCTTGGGGCAGCTGAGGCACCTGCCTCCCGTGTGCCTGTGCAAGGCTCTGCACAAAAGGTGATGTGCTGGACTTCCCCCTCCTCCCTCCTCTGAAACTTTGCTCAGCGGGTTTTCATTGGCTTCGAGACACCAATCCCGACCTTTCTCAACACTTAGCAGTGCTCAGGGTTGTTATTCCCCCACCTTTATCAGAATGTCCCATTGAGCAACAAATTCCTGGAGGAATGAGATCCTGCTTCATGAAAGACAGCACAGTGATGGTCAGCATGGACGTGAGAGACAAACAGAGGGAAAAGGAGCGAGCAAGGAGTGATTCAGGAGCATGGATTCACTGCTCTGCTGAAGCTGCAGGATGAAGCTGGGCACTGCACAAAAGGATGGGACTGTGAATTCCTACCTGGATCAAATTATATCCCGTTCGCTGAATTAACGCACGGAGGGCGGCTTCTTTCTGTGTGCCGGTCAATCCATCCCCGGATTTGTGATTTGATTCCATTGGGAGTGATTATCAGCAAAAAATCAGGTTAATTAGGGGTGCTCACTGCAATCAAATTTAAGATAAATTAAATCAATTAAAACGGCTGGGAGGAGAAAGTCCACCCTCCTGAGAAAGTTTACAGGGTCGCTCTTCCTAAATCAGTTATTTTGGAGATAAACCCAAAACAGAACAGCAGAGACCATGGAAAAAGCAGAACTATCCCCCTTGCTGAATGGAAATAGATAGCATTTAAACCCACAGTCAGGTCTTGGGGAGGTGCAGAGGGAATGTGTAGCCTTTTGGTAGTGTCTCAGGAGGAAAAAATATGTAATTATTATAGTGCCTAATCCTGCACTGAGTACACAACAACGAGTCCTTCAGGCCTCGTGTGATGCTGACACTGGAACCTTGCACCAGCCACGTCCAGCACTCTGTGAGAAACAGGCCCTAGCTCCACATTTGGCCTACTTTTATTTTTGGAAATAAAGAACATGGGAGAGCTTCAGATCTTAGCTCAGCTCAGGGCTGGAACAACCTTGGGTTCAGACATTTTGAATCAGAGCTGCAGTTTTAGGTCATGGCTGATTCAAGATGGTTTGGTTTGGGTTTGGGCTGAAAACATTTTCTAACTGCAATCTGAATCTGACTTGGGCTACACACTGGGAAAGGGACATTGATAAGATGGATTCACTGCTGGTGATTCCCTGGTTTTCCTGAATGCTGAGCTTCGAGCTTGCCCAAAATCCATTTTGTGCTCCAGGCAGACAAACAGGGTCTGTAGGTGCAAGGCTGAGCTTGAAGCCTCAGGCTGATGCTGAACAGCAGCCAGAGCAAACCCAGTTTCCTCCTCAGCTCCTTGCAGTCAGAGCTGGGGGCCAGTGGGACCCAGGACTCCACGCAGGAAAATGCTAAATTGTGCCATCCAACATGGCTGTTATTGCCTAAAATTGCATTTTATTGTAGAGAGGTAGAGGCAGGGAAAGGTGGGAACTCTCAGGCTTGGCTGGAGAGCAAACAGGGCCAAAAGGGGCTGGGAAAGGGGGCCTGGGGGTGAGGGGCATGGGGCTCCCTGGGAGCACCCAGGGATGGGAGGGTGGGGGCATGCTGGGCAGAAGGGAAATCCAGAGCAGTAGGAAGGCAGAAGGAAGGTGGATTGCTGTGCCTGCACCCTGCGCTACTGCCGGATTTTGGGGAGGAGACCCTAAACCATCCCCCTGCACAGCAGTCCCTCGGCGAGCACTGCGAGAAATGTGCTGCATTTCTTTACATGCAGTGCTCGCCGAGGGACTGCAGTGCATTTCTTTGGGTGAAGAAGTGCAGCCTGTGTGGTTACAGCTGCATTTCTTTACATGCAGTGCTCGCCGAGGGACTGCAGTGCATTTCTTTGGGTGAAGAAGTGCAGCCTGTGTGGTTACAGCTGATTTTCTGAGCGAGTCACCATTCTGTGGGAAGAACAGGAACAGCCTTTTCCAGCACCCACCTTTGAACACCAACCCCTTTCAGCAGCACATGCTGCTTTTGAGGCTCGCTGAGGGAGGAGCCAAGGCTTGGGGCAGCCCCCTTTGCCTTTGGACATTGCCTGCCCTGTGCTCCTCTGCCTTTGTGCCCTGGAAGACTCAAACAGCTGCTTTCAATTTAAAACGGATTATTCCCAGCACCAAAACCGGGGCCCGAGCCCGGCTGTTTGGGGGATCTGAGCCTCGTGTCACTCGGGCTCTGCCACACCGAGATCCAGAGCCTGGCTCAAATACTCGGAAATAGAGGCACCTCTGCAATGCCACATTTTGGGGCTATTTGATGCAGAGGTTGGTGAGGCTCTTCTGATTTTATTTTACTCTTTTCTCATGCTCCCAGCTTCTCCAGTGCTTTAATCACTACCAACGTGCAGGGGCTGGGACATGGATTATCCAGTGCCACAGCTCCCTCCAGTCCCTAATTCCCAAAGGAGTTTTCTGCAGCAGCTGGAGCCCCGTTATGGGTTTTTTTGGCCCTTCTGAGGGCAGCAACAAAAGCCTGTCGGTGTTTGTGGTGCCTGTGCCTGCTGCCTCCTGCGGAGCCGGCGTTCAGCAGGCACGGGGCAAGATTAGCACACCGCTGTGCACAAACCACTCGGAGCCTTTCCCAGGCTGCTTCAGAAGGAGAAAGTGAGTGTTCAAAAAAACCCCAGTTAAAATCCAGATCGGTTTTGCACCCAGCCCTGCCTGGGCAGAGACACCCTATATCCACCCTACAGGGGAAAGCTCTGTCGCGCTGCAGATGTGGCCCCTTATACCCAGCTTTTGGAGCATCCTGGTTTCATCGGGGAATTGAGGGATCAAATTGCAGCTCTCGGTGGGTGGGTGGGTCTCTGTTAGCCCTTAGAGCTGGATTTGAGCACTGCCTGCTCGGCTGCTGCTCTGGATGCATTTGCCCGTGGATCCTTTAAGGCCGCGCATCCTCTCCTGCAGGGAGGAGGGATTTCCAGGAAGGTCTCTCTCTCCCTCCCTCCCGGGGATGCTTTCACGCTGAGCAGTGAGCACAAGCCTGGGGGCTGGCGGGTGGATGGGAACAGAGCATCTCCCTGGCTGGTGCCTTTCCAGCAGGAGCAATATCCCTCTCTCCCTGATTAGATAAGACAGCCGAGCTCTTCCGGGCTCTTCTCGTAAGGCACCCTGCAAAGCCTCCGGGCTCCAGACCAGCGTGTCTAGACACTGGTGCACTCCAGGATGTGCTGGAGCAACCCGCTTGGAATCAGGGAGCAGGAGCATTCAAGGTTGCAATGAAGTACTAAACACAGGCTGCTGCAGAACCCAGGCTCTGTGGGGTTTGTTAACGAGGACCTGAATTTAATCTGTGCCTTAGGAGAGAGCCCAGCCCGAGCCAAGGACACAGCCCTTCCCATGGAGAGCTGCAGGATGCCATCCTCAAGGATGCCCAGCCCCACCTGGAGCTCTGCAGCTGGTCCTGCTGGAAGTGGGCTCCAGCTGGAGAGCTCCAGCCCCTGCAAGCCCCCGCTCCTGATTCCAAAGGGGGCCAGCACCGCACAGCTCTGCACGCTCTGTCCCGGGCTGGACACACACGGGGACAGCCCCAGGCACCGCCCCACTCTGGGCGGTTAATTCACACCTACTAATTACCAGCCCTGGGTCATTCACCGCTCATTTATAGGCTAAAGAGCTTTCCCCAGCAGTGGGGTTTCTCCGGGATGGACACAGCGAAAACCCCTCTTTTTAAAGAGGCATAAATCCCAACACAACAAATCCCAAGCCCAGGAGAACAGGCTTTCCACCCTGCAACTTCTTCTCTCCCTGCTTCCCTTGGCCCGAGGACATCTGAACACTTTTTTGGACAGGGCACTCTTCCACCTCTGCCACCCAAGGCTCCAGCTCATGGCATCACAGAATGATTTAAGTTGGAAAAGCCCTCTCAGTCCATCGAGTCCAATTGTTTAACCCAGCACTGCCAGGCCCAGCATCAAACCACATCCCCGGGTGCCACATCCTGGTGTCCCTCAGTGCATCCAGACTATTTCCAGGGTACAAACCACGGGGGGATGTTTTATTTCTGAAACCGGGGGCATTCCAGCCCTCTCCCCTTATCCCAGGCACCAGCCCCTGCCCTTGCAGCAGTGCCAGAGTGCTGGGAGATTTTTTTACCTTGAGGGAGGAGAACTCCTGTCACCCAGAGGAAACACGATTACTTTCTCTCCTTCTTTGTTCCCCGAGCCAGGCATCAATTAGCAAATCCACCCTCACAGGGGGAAAACCCCCCTTTCGTGGCTGCTGAGGGAAAATGTGAATGACTGCAGCAAATTCAGGCAGTGTTTTCAGCAGTGCTCTAAAAAAAGGATCAACCCAGCCACACTTCACAGAAATAATAGTTCTGGAATTCAACCAGTTTCGGGGATTTGCCCTTAAAATGGATTATCATTAACAAGGGCCACCATGCAAAAAAGAAAAGGGGAAAAAGAAAGGAGGGGGGAGGTTGCATTTCGTTCAGAAGTTTAAATTGAAATTAACACCTTTGGAAATGCAAACTGTCCATATTTCCTATTACATCCCCATTTGTGATGAAATTTTGACAATACCGTCCAGTTATCATGGTCACAGCAACAAGAAAAGGAAGGTTCTGCTTGCACCTGAAATCAGAGTATCCCTGGGGCTGCTTTTCCTCTCTCTACTCTCATTTATTTTAGGTTTCTGCTAAAATTCAGAAGTGCCGAGGCAAGAAAAGGTCCTTTTATGCCTTGCAAGCCCACATCAACAAGAAACAAACCTATTATGACACCACTTCACCTCTCCATGACTGCTTCTACGTGGCTTCCTCACTACCCACCACAGCACATCCTCTGACTTTGCTCCATCCATCCGGGAGCAAGATGGATTCAGAAGCTTTTACCGCCAAAAATGCGGAAAATTTTGCTTTGCTTTGGGGTTATTTGGAAAAGGAAGAGTCTCTTTGCTCAGCCAAGGCAGGATTTTTGCTGAGGGGAGCACAGGTGGTGTTGGAGGGCAGAGACGGCCCCTGTGCAGCCTTTTTGGCCGGTTTGTGGTTCCATGAAGGAGATAACTAACCCACGTTTATCCCCCAGGATCAATACAACCCTGGCTGTGCTGAGCCACTCGGACACATCTAATTAAGGATGTTTTGTGCCAGTGCTCCCTCAGATCAACCGTTCCTCCTGAAGAATAACCACCTCTGGAAAGCCTGGATAATGATACTCACTCTTTCCCCTAACAACCCAAGTTGGTCACTAGAAAAATGATTTTTCTCTAGCTTATCAATGTTTTGGGGATTTTTTTTCCTCCCTTCAGGCTCCAAGCAATATATAGTCTTTTCTATACATCCATAAACACCAAGCATTCTTCATTCTCTTCCCCGAAGCTGGAAACCTTGGGGCTCCTTGCTGGGGTGACACACCGAGGGACGGAGTCCGATTGAGCAATGCAGCACGAGGCTTTCGTCCCCTGGCTTCCCAGGGTGGGGGGTTGTTCTCCAGCTCGGGTGGCTCCACACAAAGTGGGAACCCACAGGCATTTGCAGGGAAGCAGGAGGAGTTCTGAGCGGTGTGAAAGAGCTGCAGCACATGAGCCCGGAGTAAACATTTCATGCCTAATCCGGCACGTTTTTTGCTCAGCCCCTTTTGCTCGGGAATCAGCTTCTCCCTTTGGAATCCCTTTCCTCTTGGGCACGGCTTTTGCAGCTCTGTCACCAAATACACACAAATGCCCCCAAAAAGCCCCTCTGTGATGCTGAGCCCAGCCTCCTTCCCTCCTTCTTAATTTGCATCCCATGTGCCAGACACTTTGAAACCATCCTTCCTCCCCTGCCTGCTCCCACCCAAAACTCCTATTCCACCGAGGGAAAGAGCCTGGGAGGAGCATTCTGTGCTGGGCTGAAACTATCCCTGCTAGCTGGAAGGGATCAGGGAAAACAGAGGGGTTTTTAGGAGCAGCGACTGCCTTCGCAGGGAGACTGGTCTCTGGCAAAGAGAAGGAGGGATCCCGAGTCGGCTGCAAAGATCTCTAATGATTAAGCCCCAGAAAGTTGCGCTTTAACAAATCCAGAGCGAATTATGGCAGGGAAAATCCCTCCTCCCCCTCCGCCTTGTCTGGCCTGGCTTTTCAGGCGGGGAGGAAAAGCAGAAAACCCCCTCTTTCCATGGCTTTGCCAGGCTGAAACCACACCGAGGCCCCCGAGGAGCCTTTCTGTGCCCACCCTGCTCATCCCAAACCCAGAGCCAGGGGTGTGGGGCTGTGTGGGGCCAGCCAGGGGGTCCCAGCCCCCCAGTCCAGCCCTGCTGGTGCAGGGCAGCTCCAGGGTGTGAGTCTGATGCTGGGGCACTGTTGGGGTGGAAGCTCCCAATGGAGCTGCTCCTTCCCAACCCCACAGCAGCCCCATTTCCCACAGCCAGTCCCGCTCCCCCAAACCCCGGAGCCACGAGCAGCCTCCTACCTGAGTAATTTTGGAGATCACCCCCGGGAAAGAGGTCTCGTTGATTGTGGGGAGTTTGCGACGTGTCACTGCGGTTATTCCCTAATCGTCATATCAAACTCCAAAGGTTCAGCAGCCCCGGCTGCTTTACAGTCCCCGGGTTAAACGTTAACCCGCCCTATCTGCCGGCTCCCCGCAGGCCTTTGACCAGATAGCTGCCTCAGACAGCACCCACCGGGCCCAGCTCTCCCAAAATAAATGCAGGGCACCACAGGCAGGTCCCAGTGGAAGGGCTGGGACCGTTCTGACACCGGTTTGCTCCGTGCTGGGGCCTTTCCCATCCCCAGTGCTGCAGCTCTCCCCAGCAGAGATGCTGGAGAAGGGCCACAGCCTTGTGCCACTCCTGGGCTCTACAGGAGGGTTGGGTTGGCTGGAGGGTGATGGCAGGAGTGAGAATGCCCTCCTGGTGGAGAAATTCCTCCTGGTGGCCTAAGCAAAGCTGTGGGGTTGCAGGAATTGCTCCAAAAACCTCATCCAAGCAAAGCCTCGCAGCAAGGGAAGGCAGTGCGGGCTTTGGGGAGGGTTTGCTGCACCCAGGAAAGGCTGTGAATGAATCCAGCAGCCAGGAGCCTCGGCAAGGGGAGGTTTCCAGGTGGGGTGACCTCTGAGCACCCCCAGTCTGTGCAACTCGTGCCACATCTGCTGATGTAACAGCTGAATTGAATGTTTGGCTCTTTCCAAAATCCTTCTGGACCCTCACAGGAATGAAATGGGCACCACGGGACTGTAGCAGAGTGATTTCACGGAATTACAGAACTGCTGAGTTTGGAAAAGACCTTTACGATCATCAAGTCAAACCAGCACCAGAACCGTGCTCACCACTAAACCATTCTTCTCGTTTGATATCCAAGTTTAGGATCCTAGCATCGGGATCCATCCCTGGAACTGCATCCTGCTGGGGCTGTGTCTGACCTCAGAGCTGGACCCGACCAGGCTGGGCACGCTTTGCCAGCCCAGAGCTGACCCCCACCACACTGCTGCAGTCCTGGGCTTCGTTTGCAGCCCTGCTAAATGAAGCATTCATAATTAGGTGTTGCTGACGCTTCAGCTTTGGAAAAGTGCCATCCCTGTGTTTGCTCAGCTTTAAAAGCGTGAGGTATCCCTGAGGGGGGAGGTGACAGGGCCTGGATCCCTCACAGGGAGCAGCATCCTGCTCCTTCCTCCCTGCATCCTCTGTCTCACCAGGGAGCTGCTCCCATTGCCCTGCCCAAACATGGGATTGCTCCCAAGGAAGTGGCTGCCCTCTGGTATCCACCTTCCTGCAGAATTTAGGGGTTCAAATGCAGGTTTGGGAGCATATTCAAAGGAGATAAAGCCCCCAAACAAGCCCTTCCCAACCAGTTATGAGCACCTCTCACGGAGCACAGGTTGGGATCTGCTGCTTCTCCCGATCTCCAGGAGTGACGGGCAGATGTAACAATGGATGTTTTCCCTGTCAAAGGGATTTTTCTGTCTTTAGCACACCATCCCTGCCTGTCCTAAGGGATTGGTGGGATTTGATCACTGGTGGCACTGGATTTCAGACTGAAGGCCCCAGAGTCCCACCGAGAACTTCACACTGCACAGGAAAATGAGCTGCAATCATTCAGTGACCAATTAAATGCCTCTGCCCTGGAATTGCCACCGTGGGAGGAGCAAAGCAGGTCCTTAAAATCAAGTGTCACACACCTTCACGGGCCCAACACTGAAAAGAGCAATGGAAAAGTCTCTGTGGGGGAACGTGAGGTGTGACCTGAGTGCAGGTAGCAGGGCTCTGACGACCTGTGAGCAAGGGGGGATGAAATGCAGGTGGCCATGGCATGGAAATAGGGCACTTCGGGATGGAAAGCCCCGTTTTGGGGTAGAAACCAGCTGTGGATTGGCCCACAGGCGTGAGGGAAGCATGACAACACACGTGGGCATGGAAAGCCGTTCTGGTGCCAGAGGGGTTGGAATTTCAGTGTAATTTTTTGAGGTTGTGCAGGAAGGGCAGCTGTGATGCTTTCCTTCCCTGTCTTCCTCTCTCTGCCAAGATTTTGCTCGGAAGAGGAAAAGTGATGAAGAGAGGAGATGTGATTTGTGCTCGTGTTTCCTTGAAAGCCCCTCGAGAGGCAGAGTGGAGCAGCCCCAAGAGCAGGAGCACATAATTGTTTCCTTCTCCACAATCACAGCAGCAGTGAGCTGCCTCCTCCAGGGCTCGCCTCAGCCTGCCAGGTGGGATCAGGGAAAAGCACTTCCAGCTCAGGAAAAACGACACCTCAGTGGATGTCACCCCTTTGTGTTATTTATTTACTGCCACAAACCTCCCAAGGGGGGCCTGACCCTCTGCCTTTCCCTGGAAGTGCTGCATGAAGTTTCCCAGGATGTCCAGCAAGGGGTTTGTGGAAATCTCTGGCTATGCCAAGCCCTGCTGGGGATCAGCAGCTGTCCTTTAACACAGCAATAAAGCCAATAAAAATATCCTTGGTGTCAGGAGGAGCGGGACCAGAGCCCAGCCTTGGAAAAACATGGAAATGGTGATATTGAGAGCATCTCCTGAGTGCAGTGTTTGCTGTGCTCTGGCCAGACAGACCCTGCTGTGATCCAGCCCTGGGATGCTCTGGGTGGTGACATTCCCACTGCAGGGACTGCTGGAAACTGGGGAAGAGATGGGATGTTGCTAAAAAACTTTGAATTTTTCCAAGCCAACTCCAGATTTTGAGGGATATGTATCAGTGACTGGGGAGGGAGCTGTGTGTGTACAAGGATTGTTAAACGCCGCTGCAGCTCATCACAGCTCTCTAAACATCACTGTTCTCCCTTTGCCCCGAATAAATCCGCATGCTCTGTAATTAGGAACAATTCAATTGAAGTCTCAATGCTTTCAAAAAACAATCCTGAGCTTCAGCAGCCTGACTCACACTCTGCCAGAGAGCTGCTGCTGCTAGGCTGGAAAGGAATTTATAGTGGAGCACACAGCCTGGGTGTATTTGTATTTATAGATATGAAAACTGCTTGGTTCTAATTCCAAAACTGATATTAGGTGAAAAAAAAAAAAAAAATTTAAAAAATGGGCACAGATGAGGTTTCTGCACCCCTTTTCCTCAGGCTTGGGAATCTCCAGACTCTTGTGGTGCCACTTTTTCCTTGTTGTGGCTGAGATGTTTTAGGTTGGTTTGTGCCATGGAGAAGCAGCAATTGTGCCCAAAGGGGACTGGATCGTGCTGCTGCCAGAGAAAATAGAATTAATTATAAAAGTTTGGTGGCTTCAAGATAAATCTGTGCCATAAGTACTCTGTGATTTAGGATAGTTTGATATGACCTGTGTTTGTGGAAGGCTGATGTTGGGGTATGGATCAAATATTGACACACTGCTGCTCCAGAACTGTTCTGCTGTGACCCCACTGACTTTTGTAAAGCTGTGGTTACAACTTCTTCAGTCTCAGGTGTTTCTCCAGTGCCTCTGGATAACAAAAGTATCAATAGTGGGTGTGCAATTCCAGCCTTGTTCCATGGTGCAGTGCCACAGCACAGGAACAGGGTCCTGCACCTGCACACGGGGAACTGGGAGCCAGCAAGCTCAGGAAATGCCCTCATTCCCCATTTTTCTGCTCAATATTGGCTTCTAAAATCCGTGTCCAAAATTAATTGCAAAGAAGTGATTTCAAACTGGAGCTGGTGGCAACAGCACTGCTGCAAACGTGTTTGACACGAGAAGTGTTTGAATCCTGTCCCTGCCCTGTGTCCTCCCCTTGGGCAAAGGATCCTTCAAAGGGCGTCATCAGACCCACTTCAAAGGGCATCATCAGCCCCACGTGCTTGGGAAGTTTAATTGGAAGTTACATTCCACTATTTTTAGTTCTGCTGACAATTTTCCAGCCTGCTTCCCAACTTCTGCCCAGGCAGTTTCTTGATGCTGAGAGTGTGACCTCCACCTGGTCTTAGGAAAAGGCAGGGGGATCCTGGGCCTGAAAATACCAGCTACTTTAGAAATGTTGTAAATTTATAAAACAAAATCCTCCCGTTAAGTATGAAGGCAAGCCTTGAAGTCACGGGTGTTAAGATTTCTATAATGCAGCTTAAAAAATAAAATCCTTTTTGCAAAATGTTACAGAAGCCCAGACTGGTTTGGGTTGGAAGGAACCCCAAAACTCATCTTGTTCCATGGCAGGGACACCTTCCACTTTCCCAGGCTGATCCCAGCCCTGTCCAGCCTGGCCTTGGGCACTTCCAGCTCTTACTTCTCCTTTAAATGCAATCAAGAAAATAGAATGTTCTGATAGTAATGGTTTACACTGAGCAGAAGTGAAAAGCAGTAATTGGATTTACTGTACAAACCACTGACAGTAAGTCCTCTAATGCTGTTAGGACTCCTTAAAATAATAGACTTAAACCTCTCTCCCGGCTGAAACCAAAGCTCCCAAGGCAAATAATTACACTTAAAGGCCAGATGTGGTTGTTTTGCAGCACCTTTTTGTGGCTTCTGTGTGTGCAGGAGAAAAGCCTTGGGCTTTTTTCCTTTTTCTTTCTGTTTCAGGACAAATAAGTGGGATGGGAAAGACAAGGACTTGCACCCTGCACAAGGGTGGCATGAACTCTGTGCCCCAGCCTGCCTGGGTGCCTACAGCATAAATCCTTATCTCTCCTGACAGATATATTTAATATTCCTCCCTGGAAAGGGAAAGCTGCTGGGGAGAAGGAAACACCCCAGTGCTTGGGTGCAGGTGTAAAGAAAATGGGGTCAAGGCCACTGGTCCAGTTTGTTGGTGGGGGCAGATGGGGGAGGTAGGAAAAGTGGTATTGATCTGGGGATATAAGGGCACTGATAAGAGAAATGGGAACAATGTGCATGAAAAGCTGGGCAAGTTGGGGCAGGAGAGATAGAGAGGAACGAGGCTTTATTTTTATATAGAAATGTGCTTTTAACAAAATTTAAAAGGTTTTGTTGTGCCTTGGAGATTTTTTCCTCTGCTGGGAGAGCAGAGAGGAAAACAAGATTTTTCCAAGCAGCAGGGTGGCACTTGTAAGCCAGGCCTAACCACTAAGCTGAGCCTTTTACCTCCTCTGAGCTTTGGCCACCTGGGCAGGCGAGAGCAAATAGTTTGTGAGTTGTTTCCTTCCATGTGGCTTTTGCTTTTTTCCACTTGTGTCTTTCATCAAAGCCCGTTCCAGAGCTCCTGTGTCAGCCTGGTGGATGCAGGCATTTGTGGAATATTTCCCATTTCACTCCTAAAGGGCTGGTTGTGTGCTCATGACTCATTGTGCCTTTCTAATCTGTAATAACCTTCTCCTCAGAAGTGGTTCTGCAGCACATCGAGTTCAGGTGTGTTTTATCACCTTGTGGGATGGCAGAAAAGCACTTGGGACATCCTGCTGGCATTAAGGCATCGAGTACTGAAGTTTATAAAACTGGTCCAGAACCTTTCCGAGGGATTCAGGGATGAGACAATGGCTGGGATAGGCTTTGATATCCTGAGTGGGCTTTGTAAGTCCCTGGTTTATGAATTTATTGAGAAATTGGATCACAGAATGGGTTGGGTGGGAAGGGACCTCAAAGCCCATCCAGTGCCACCCCTTGCCAGGGGCAGGGACACCTCCCACTGTCCCAGGCTGCTCCAAGCCCCAGTGTCCAGCCTGGCCTTGGGCACTGCCAGGGATCCAGGGGCAGCCACAGCTTCTCTGGGCACCCTGTGCCAGGGCCTGCCCACCCTCCCAGGGAACAATTCCTTCCCAATATCTGATATAAACCTGCCCTCCGGCACTTTGAAGTCATTTCTTGTCCTGTCCAAAGGCACTCCCTGCCCTTGCCAGAAGTCCCTGTCCCTGACTTCCCTGTGGCAGGAAAAGCAAGTCAGGGTTAACTTTGCTCTTGCTCAGGCAGAGGTGCCGTGGAGAGGAGCAGGAATGTGTGGCCTGTCCCAAATCACCTTAGGGATGAAGCGTGGGAGAGTGGGTATGGGAAACTGCAGAAGGAATTTTAAAAGGCTCCCATGACCCAGAGAACCTGAGAAACACCCAGTGGGTGCTGAGCATTCCTGGGAAAGGAAAGTCCCACGCTGGGAATGGGTGCTCAGCTCCTCCAGCTCGTAGGTACAGGAAAAATTACTCACCTACACAAATTGCAGAGGTGCCCAATTGGGTGTTAATGTCCCACTGCCCCCTAAATACAGACATCTCATGGTGGAGACTTCCACACCTCTGCTCCAGCAGCCTCCAAGTGCTCAGAACCCAAAATAGTGCTGGCCAAGGGCTGGATTTCTTAAAATATTTCCCTAAGCCTTGTTCTTTTCCCTCTCTCCTTTCCCCAGGGGTGGTGGGTGGTCTGTTTGCTGCCTTTGGGTTTGGTCATGGGTGGCCCAGAGCTGCAGGGTCGGGGCTGTCGTGGCAGGGGCCAGGCCAGAGCTGGGTTCTGGGGTGGGGGACCTTGCTGGGCCCTGCCTCAGAGGCAGAGGGTCTCATTCCTCCTTCAGCAGAAGGAGCTTTTTTGCAGTTCCTCCTGCAAAAAGGAGTTCAGGCTCGAATCATGAAGCTTGGCCCCTCTGCCTGGGCTAAACGTGAACTTCCCTGAGGGTTTGGGTTTGGATCCAGCCAGCAAAGTCCTGCTGTTGGAGTGCAGGGGGGCTGCCAAGTTGTCCTAAATTCAGGTGGGTGGCAGGGCTGGATCTCCCCCCACGAGGCCAGCTGTGAACAAAAAAGGGTCTGTGGTGCAGGGCAGCGGTGTTTAGTTTGGGATGTGTGACTCCTAACCACAAACAGAGTCAATATTTAATAGAAAAGAATGGAAAAATAGTAAAAATAGTAGTTTAAGCAGACCTGTGTCACTTCAGCATAGGTGTAAGGGGTATCTTTTGTCCTTTTAAGTGTTTCTTTTATTTTTATTATTTTTAAAATGAATCTTGTACCCTGGCAGCTTTTGGGGTGTTGTGGTTTGCTGCTCCAAAGGAGCTCCGCCAGCCCCCTCCTCCGAGCTGCCCTGCAGAGTGAAGGATGGGAAATACACTCATTTTGCAGGGAATGTTTTTAAGCAAACCCTTTTCAGCTGTGGCCAGACTTGAACCTTCAAATGTTTCCATGCCTGGTAAAAATGGGGTTTCTTTAAATAAAAACTGACAACATCACTCCAGAGCAGAATCCCAGAATGGTTTGAGTGGGAAGGGATCTTAAAGCCCACCGAGTGCCACCCCTGCCATGGTCAGGGACACCTTCCACTGTCCCAGGCTGCTCCAAGCCCCAGTGTCCAGCCTGGCCTTGGGCACTGCCAGGGATCCAGGGGCAGCCACAGCTTCTCTGGGCACCCTGTGCCAGGGCCTGCCCACCCTCCCAGGGAACAATTCCTTCCCAGTCTTTTAGATAAGCTCTGGTGTGATCCTCGCTCTTCCCATCACATCAGATTCCTGCTGTGGATGGGGTGGCTTGGGATGATCTCGCTGGAAAAACTAAAATATATAAAAATGCCATCCTCCCTCCAAGATCTCCTGGCCTCTCTTGCTGAGAGCAGTGCCACCATCCTGGGCTCGACCTGCCCTGAAGTTCTGTCATTTCTTTGAGAGAGTTTCAGCTCTGGCAAGGTGTCATTTTCCCCCTGGCAAAAGTGGCTTCTTAGGCAGCTCCAGCCCAGCTTTCTGCTGGAGCTGTTGGAAAGGAGGTGGCCATCCTTCCTGGCAAACCTTGCTAGCAGCACTAGGGTCATCTTCTGCTTTTATTATTATTTGAAAGCAGCCAGACTTCTCCCAAAGCTTGGTGCAGCTGGAAACTGCTGAAGCCTCTCCAGCACCCAGCAACAAATTACAGCTGTGAGATAACACACAGCCCTGGGCATTGGCTGGAAGTGGCACATTCCAAATGTTTTAATTCCTGATTTGTATGTTTGGGAGGAAAAAAGCCTTCAGATGCCGTGCAATGCGTGTATAAGTTCTGAATTGTAAATAAATATCCTCCCTGGGACCTTGGATTTTTTGGGCAGTTTATCAAGCAGTGAGGTTGAAATGGGAATACATTCAGCTGGACTAGAAAGCAACCAGAATATCTCTGGGATTTTGGAGTGGGATGGGACTCCCTGAGCTGGGCAGGCCTCTCCTAATGTTGCTGTCCATGAAAATGGAGACTTGAGAGCATCCAAAGTGACCTCTGGAGGGGAGAAGATTCAAGTTTTGTCCCATTCACGGCCTGCATGAGTCAGTTCTGTTGTGAGAAGGTCACAGATGAACCAGAGCTGCTTCTTCAGCCTTGCCAGAGAATTCCTGCTGCCCAAGCTCTGGGCCTCTGGACAGGGATGCTGTGTTCCCAAGGAGGATGGTTGGCACCTGTGGGATTGCTCAAATAGCTCTTAAAAAAGATTGAATGTGGTTGCAGCCAGTGTTGCTTCCCAGGCTTCAAACTGAGATGTGGCAGAACTTCTCATGCTGTAGAAAAATAAAAATATATATTGAAAATGGCGAGAATCCAGTCAGGATAGGAAAAATGCCTCCCACAGACCCGAAGTCAGGTTGGACTCTGCTTTGTGCATCTTGGAAATTGCTTTTCACAGGTCCTGACTTCAGTGGAGAGGGGCATGGAGAGGTTTTGTCCCCGGCCTTGGGCAGTGTCGCAAGGCTGGCTGTAAAACCCCTCCAGGTGAGCTGCCAGCAGCTTTTCCAGGAGCACCAGGCTTGGGACCAGCTCTGCCCGTGGGAATGAGTTTGGCAAGGCAGGAAAACAAGGCTTTGGAAAGAATACAGCTGGCTCTGTCACCTCAGTGTTTCCTTTCTTCGTCAACACAACTTTACCTGGGTGCAGTGACTCTGAGGTGACTCTGAGAGTGACTCTGAAGAGCAATCCTCCCTCCTTTCCCTTTCCAAAGTGGTTGGAATTGTCCCTTAGCTGCTGGATAAGGAGCAGAGCGTGCTTACCTGGCTGTTCCCAGGCTCCAGTGTGGGGAGCAGGTGATGCAGAAAATGCTCAAAGGCAGAACAAACCAAGCAGAGGAGAAATATTAATTCAGGTTTTTCCAAAAGGCAGCTGGTTTTGTTGGTTTTGCTCGCTGGGTTATGCAGATGCTCCCTTGGTGTCAGGGATCTCTGACTGAGCTGGTGCTTTCAGCTGTGACAGAAAGTATACAAAGGGTCATAAACACAGCTTTGACCTCAGGTAAAAAGTAATAAAATCTCCCCAAAAGACAGACAAAACTGCTTCTAAACCCAGCCTGCAGCAATTTCATACTCTATATATGCAAGAGGTTTCAGTAATAGCTCGGTAGCATCAAGAATTCATCATTTTTCACTGTAAATATTGCCTAGATTAAAAAAAACCCAAAAACCCAAACAACTCCACAACTGTGTGGATCCGTGATGGATTTGTACCTCCTGAGATGAATTTCATTATTTTTCACCTGTTCCACCTGAAATACATCAGCTTTTACTGCCACAGTCAGTATTGATTGAACTTTTAAGCTGGAGCTTTCATGGTGTCTTTGAAGATCTGTGGGGTTTTCACTTAATTACCCTCCCCAACAGTTACGAACACGTGATGAGCAGAACAGAGTGTCATTCCTTAGTAAAAAAGGATTTAATAATGAAAATTCCATTTTTAAGGAACACTAAACCTGAACACCTGTGTTGGGAGAGTTTGCAGGAGCTGAGGATCATCTTGGAATGGTTTCTCTGCTCAGTTGCTTCCAAAAGCAAAAGTCACGGACGCTGAATGTTGCTTGGGATTTTAAACAGAAAATGTATTTAGAAAGCAGAGAGTCCTCGAGGGAATCGAGGTAAAAATAGCTGCCAAACAAGGCAAAATTGAAGAGGAAAAGAACATTGATATTCAGTATATTCATTTCTCACGGAGCCTGACGTTAACGGCTCTGCTGGGAAATTACATTATTATTGTTAAAATGCTGTGGAAATCCAAATAAAGGCTGGGAAGCTACAGGATGTTCTCGGAGGATGCAAGCTTTGCTGGGAGAAAACGAAATAAACAGTTCAGCTCCAACACCTAAATATTGATATAAAGATGTAAAAGTTGAGGAGGCTTCACAGACCAGCACGTGACGGGGATGTCCCAGGGCACTGGGCAGGCTTGGAAAGTCAAATATTCGCAGTGTCCCTGTGAAGCAGTTGGAGTTCATGTGGTGTCCTAGAAAAGCAGGATGTGAGCCAAGGAATAAAGGAATAACAACCAAAAGAACGGAGTCAATGGCTGGCTTGTGCAGGAGCTGTGCAGCAGCACAGTCGGGAATGGGGTTTAAAAATAGCCTCGCTGGTGGGTGAAAAGTGCCCGGGGACAGCAGCCCTGAGCGGTGGGGGATCCCCATCCTCGGGGGCAGCCCTGGTGCTCCCAGACCATGCTGGGGCCCCTTTCCCAGTGCTTCCAGCGGGAGCCTGCTGGGACTGCTGGGAGATGCCAGAGCCGAGCGACTGCACGTGCTGCCACCGCAGGAAAGCGGCTCCTGGGGGGGTTTCTGTGTCAGAGCAGCACAGGGCAAGAGCCACTTGTGGGAAAATCTCCCTGGAGCTCAGGGCTGTGCGGGGAGGTCACTGCTTTCCCCGCCGTCGGTCAGGGCTCACACTTCCATACGGATCCCATGGAGCTGCTCCCAGCTCACGCTCGCAGTTGCTCCTGCTCAGCGTTCCCTCCACAGCAGAACAGAATGGGGGCCTTTTCCATGGCCCAACTGCTTTGTCACCCTCCTGATTCTCCAGAGCCACTTTGGGCATGTCAGAGTTTCTTCCTGATGGTGATGCCTAAAGAGGCCAACCTAGAAACAGAGACTGGACAGGAGGAAGGGAATAAAGGTGGATATTTATTTGAAAGGCCTTCAGAGGCACACCCTGGGCAGGCCAAAGGCTGCACCCAAGATGGACCCCGAGTCACGAGTTCTTCACACTTTTATAGCTTTGGTCCATTTGCATCTCAACCCAATTTCACCAATTAAACTTTAGCTAATGATGGAATTTCCCCTCAGCTTGCCCCCCTTCTCAAGATGCTGGGTTACACATTTTGGGCCTAGGCCGGGCTGGGTGTCCTTGGAGAGCAGCCTGGAGAGGCTTTGTTCTGTCTGTCTCAGCACGAGAGAGCAGCAGCTCACAGGCTGCAGGACACTGCAGAGTTACACACTGGGAATGCAGGATTTGAAAACTATAAAAGTTAAAACACAAGGCATCGATGATTGTGTTGTCACCTCCAAGCTCTGCATCCAAAGGCAGGATACGAGCAGGCCTGAGGACAGAAAAGCTGGGCTGTACCTCAAATCCCACCGCCCCAAACACCCCCAGCCACAGCCAGGCTGCTCTTGGAGCTGATCCAAAGTAAATGTGGAGGGTGCTGAGGAGGAGCAGCCTTTAGTGGCATCGCCTTCCCAAGATATCCATCAGTTGTCAGCCAATTTTGGCACCGGGCACGAACACGAGGAGCAGGAAGCTTTTTGGGTCGGTCCCAGATGAGATGCTGAGCATTTTCCAGGAGCGTTTCTGTCTGGGAATGGACAGTGGGAGGCTGAGTGGATTTGTGGCTGGCCAGGTGGCTGTCACAGCTGTGCCGTGCTGCTGCATGTCACCCCTGCCACCGCTGCCGTCAGGGGCACGAGGGGTGCCAGGGCTTTGTTGCACGGCTGCAGAGGGGAAATGCTCTGCGGGATGAGTTTTTCCTGAAAGGTGGAGCCATTTTTATTATTGATTTACAACGGCCTAAAAATTTTGACATATATTTTTTAAAATGTATAATAATATATGCAGCAAAATTGCATATTTAAAAAAATATATAGACAGTTCAGAGATGTATTTGCTTAAATTTGTAATAAGATCAAGTGATGGGAGATAACAAAAAAAGGAAGGTTTTATGTGGGAATCATCTGTTTAAACGTCTGGCAGAATGTGATTTTTTTTTAATGGAGTTATGACAAAACTCTCAGTTTTTGTTCACGTTCACCGTTTTTCAAAAATCACCCCGTGCTGAGTGGGAGGGAGGATACAGCCTTAAGAACCACAAATGCAGAGTGGGAAATTCTTCTGGGACAGCAGAGAGGGGGAAAAAACCCAGCAGGAATTCAGGCGTAGATGTTGAGAGCGTCTAAATTTGGCTGCTGGATTTTTGCAGCCCCAACAGGTCCCACTTGTGCATTTATTTTTTTCCCCCTCTTTATTAAAAAGAAAACTCTTTGCAGTCCGTGGTTGGAGCGTCCAGTTGTGGAAGTGCCTCCAAAGGGGAGTTAATAATATTTATCTAAAACATGCCAGAGCCCACGTGGAGTCTGGGGGATTGGGCTGGATAAAACAAGAATGAAATCCCTGCTATCCTGGGAGTCGCTGGAGGGGCTTTTTTTTTTTCCCACCAGCCTCTGATGCTGTGGAGCAGTTGTGGTGAGAGCAGGGATGTAATGATACCCTTGTAGCCAAAGGAATATTTTTAGCTCCCTCGTTTTCCTTAAGGAAAATGACATCCTGCTTGCGACATTCGCAGGATTATTTTAATTTATATTAATAGGGGAAGAAGTTGAAGCTGTGGGACCATTTCCAGAGCAGTGTCATAAGCAGCAGTGAGAAAAAAATGCCAGAAAGAAAGAGGAGGATACAAGGGAGTATTTCCAGCTTATTGCTGCAAGAAAAATATTTAACGTGGATATCACAGTATTTTATATAATCCTAGAATGGTTTGGGTTGGAAGGGACCTTAAAGCTCATCCCATGCCATGGCAGGGACACCTTCCACTGTCCCAGGCTGCTCCAAGCCCCAGTGTCCAGCCTGGCCTTGGGCACTGCCAGGGATCCAGGGGCAGCCACAGCTGCTCTGGGCACCCTGTGCCAGGGCCTGCCCACCCTCCCAGGGAACAATTCCTTCCCAATATCCCATCCAGCCCTGCCCTCTGGCACTGGGAAGCCATTCCCTGTGTCCTGTCCCTCCATCCCTTGTCCCCAGTCCCTCTCCGGCTCTCCTGGAGCCCCTTTAGGCCCTGGAAGGGGCTCTGAGCTCTCCCTGGAGCCTTCTCCTCTCCAGGTGAGCACCCCCAGCTCTCCCAGCCTGGCTCCAGAGCAGAGGGACTCTGTGAACCCATGAAATCGCACAAGAAAAAATCCTAGATTTGGGTGATTGGAATAATTTCCCCTGACTTACTGCACGTGCAGTGTCACTGTGCTGGAAGGTTTGATGGGTTATAATTAACAGCAGAGAGTGAATTCAGCCCCGTTTCCCCAGTGGCAGTGGGGTTAGAATTGGATGATCTTTAAGGTCTCCCTTCCAAGCCAAACCATTCTGGGCTTCCATGGAAATGCCTGAGCAGCATCACCAGGAACTTTCTGTGATCCAGAGGAGGGGTGGATTTCTTGTACTTGAGCAGCCGCAGGGTGTGTAGGACACACAGCACTGACATCCCCACACTGCTCGTGCCCCAAGCCAACTCCAAGGAACTTTTTGAAGGTGTCAGGCAGCAAGAAATCCTGTGACAAGCTCAGAAGGAGCTCAGCACACAGCTGGCCTATGGCATCATCTCCAAAGGGATTGGGAACGCTGATTTTTTAATATAAATATCTTCGTTCCCATTTAGGGAATTACTCCGTGGTGAAAAGGCTCATATCTGTCAGTAAATTAGACACTGAGGAGATGACACAGTTTATTAAATTACCCAGTGAAATAGGGGCTAAAATGATCATCGAAGAAGGAAACAGCACAAAATTAATCCTTCCTTTTTGTGGTCTTAAAATGCCCTCCCATTGAAATCTCCTGTGTCCATAAGGCAGCTCCATCCCTAAGCAAGCTGCCATGAAACAGCCGATGTTAAGAGATGGGGGAAAAATAGGTTCAGACTTTTGCCACTATTGAAGCAAGTAATAAATAACGGAATATTTTCTTTTTTAACATGGTAGGGATTATTGCCTCCATCCAGCTCCTCCAAATCACACAGGACTGTGACCTCGAGTCCACTCTGGTGCTGCTGCTGGTGCTGCAGAGGCTCTTGGCTTGCAAAAGCCAGTTTGAAAGAGAGAATGGTGGGGGTTGCAGAGGTGGAGTAAAAGGCAGGGTATTGATTTTATAAAAATCCAGCATCACCTTTGATACTCTGTTAAAGTTACACCAAGGGAGAGCTGGCACGGCTTCCAGAGGGATAATTACGGCCCCAGCCTGAGTAATGTCTGCGTGCTTTGGGCTTGCAGAGCGGGCTGCCTTTATTAGAGCGAGCTGGGATGAGAAATGAAGGCGCTGAGCCTTCCTGGGTTCAATAGCTGGCATGTTTTACATATCTGCTGGCTGTAAACTGCTCTCTATAGTGCCTCGGAACAGAGCAGCCGCGGGGAGCGGGGAGAACGAGCTCTGGCAGCGCTGGCCGGAGCCGAGCGCTTCTTTCCAGCAGCACTTCGTGTTTTGCCTCCTCTGAAAGTGCCGAGTCGTGGCTGTGGATGTTCACCCTCCGTTGGGAGTGAGTTGTGGGAAGGGAGGGATCAATCCCTCAGGACATACTGGGACCCCTTCCTTATGGACGGGATCGTGCCCTTTCGCTGGATAAACTCACGGGGTCTCACTGGGCAGGCTTAGAAGCTAAAAACCTCCACTAATAACAGGCACCAATGATGAGGGGGTTGGAAAGCTCTTCCCCAGCACTTGTAGGAGCTGCCCGGGCCACAAGCATCGCTTCCTCACCAATAACTGCGACCGTCCCTAAATGAGCAGCGCGGCGTTAATGCCGGGGAGCGCTGGGGCGGGTTTATCCCTGAAAAACGGGACTGTCCAGAGCTCAGCCCGGGCGGCGGTGCTGGGGCGGGGCGGCCTCGGGGCTGGGGCCGGCTCCAGGACCTCCCTCTGTGCCTCTTGATCCACGGAAAGCGCGACACAAAAATTCCCGTGCTCTCATTCTGCATCTCCCGCTCCGTGCCTTGAGGAGCTGCTGAGTTTCCCTGCTCCTGGCCGGGCTCTCCGGGCATCCTGGTGCGCAGGGTCCCTGTCCCTCTGCTTCCAGCCACTCCTGGCTGGCTCTGGGCATCCCTCGGGCGCTGCCTGTGTGCCCGCTGTGCCAGCCTGGGAGGACAGCGGGACATATGCAGGCTCCCAGCCGGGACAGGGATGCGGGACACGGTGGGGCTGCGAAATTCACCCCGCTGTTCCGTGCCGCTCCTGGCTCTCTCGGTCTCCTTGCAGAGGCGTCCCAGTGCCGTGCTGGCGCTGCGTTGTTTAATCCCTGTGCTTATCGCAGGTGCTTCGGGCTGAAGGCAGCCCCTGCGCGGGGAGCGTTCCGGGAAGGGCCGATGGATGCGGAGCGTGGCTGTCGCTCGGTGTAGGGCCACGGGGAGGCTGTGACCCCACAGGGAGGCCGTGACCCCACAGGCTTCCAGGGCCTCTTGCTCTGTGATTTTGGCCCCACAGGAGCTGACCCTGAAGCTGCAGCAGTTGCTGCTTGTGGAATGGTGACGCTCCTTGGTGACTTGCCGAGGCTGTCAGTGAACTCACGGAGTCGAGTCCCCGGCTGTTCTTAGTGCCATCTCCGTATTATAAATAAAAATATATCGATGCAGCCCTTCATGCAGACCCAAGGTAGATTACTGAGTATGTTTTACTGAGTGTGTTTTCTCTTCTGTGCAGCCCAAGCCAGCTGGGATATTAATAATGACCATGTGCTGGACTGCTCCCACACTTCAACCCCAGAGTGCCAAGGTGGGGAGGCAGCTTGGGGCGTGTTCCTGCTGTTCTCTGCTCCAGAGATTGGCTTGTCTTTAAGTGAAAGCTCTTCCCAAAACACAGTGTCTCCAGCTGGGGTCCAGTAACGTGGTGAGGGCTGGAGCGACTGTCAGAGTGGGGGGCTGAGGGCAAGGCCGTGGTTTATGGGGAGTCAGAGTGTCGCCACGGAGGATGGCTTTGGGTGGCGTGGGGCCTTGGGAGAGACGGGCAAACTGTCTCTGACAGAGGTGAGACAAAAGCAAGAGGTGAGACAAGGAGCAGGATAGTTAACGGGAGATAGGGCGAGGAGATTGTAATCTGTAGCTGTTGGAGGTGTAAAACATGTAACCCTAGAAACTGAAGTTTTGTAGCTGCTGAACCCTTGGTTTGTGACAGTATATAAAGATGTGCCTTGTACAATGAAGTTGGCTTTGCATGCACCCGGCAAAGTCCGTGTTTCAATCACTGACAGTAGCTGTTGGTTTAATTCACAGAAAATACATCATTATCCTTAACTCAGGCATCCTTGGAGTTTCCTCTCTGTGCTGCTGGCCCCTGGGGCTGCAAAACAACTCAAACCTAAAGTGGTGTTTCTGGGGTAAAAACATGGAATTACACAGTCCCAATTCAAAGAAGTGTTTGACTGGTTTTTAAAAACCTCTTTGGGCAAAGTTACATCCTCCTTCTGACGCATGTGGGATTGTTATAGGACAAAAATTGCATTTTGGAGCAGTCAGGGGGCAGCTGCTTGATGGAGATCCCTCTGCTTTCCTCGTTCATGAAGGACAGAGGTTTGGGAATGGCAGCAGCACGAGTGTCCCTAGGGATTTGAAACTGCCTCCTGGCTGACTGGGTATCCTGGCAGAAAGGCCACAAGCCTTTATATTTAAATAGAGGACTCGCATGTCCGTAATTACATCTATAAACAGAAAATAGAGAATTTCATTGATAAGAGAACATAAAACTCGCTCAGGTGACCACATTTTGAGAAAAGGGTTCCTCTATCATTTAAAAAGCCTGGATGAAAGAGATGGTTGTGCACCTGAAATTGTTAAAGAAATAATACAAACTTATCCCGTCACATTCCCAGGGGAGTATTTTTATTCCCAGATGAAGATATTCACCCTAATTTCATTTCTACACAAGTTAATGTTTTCCTGGGAAAAACATAAAGCCTGTAAAATAAGTGATGAAAAACAACCCACTGCCCTACACATACACAAAGGGCCAAGAAAACCCTGAGAACTTGCCCAATGAAAGTAAAAATCCCAAAATGAAGCTTTGAAGCATTTCAGAAGTATGATGAATAAAATGAACAAACCACCTAAAGCTGCTCTTTTCTCTGGGGCAAAGAGTTCTGAAGTCCATAATTACATACACAAATAGAAAATAAGGAACTGAATTGATAAGAGAATTTTTCTTCCTTCCCTACCAAAGAGGTTAAAAAAACCCCCCACCTCCAAAATCTTCATTTGCCTTAAAGAAAAGAGATTAGGGAGTTGCCACTCCGCCATCAACTCTCCAGTGTGGAGGAAGTACTTAATAACTCCAGCTATTCTGTGACTCCAAGACCTGTTTGCCTTGAACCATCAGTATTTATTTAACTTAATTAAAAGCTTCATTAAAGCCTGAATTGCAGAACATGCTGGGATGAGTAACTGTGCTCGACACCTCTGTGGGATGAAGGTTTCCCTTCCCCAAGGGATTTGCCCACCTTCATCTTCCTCAGAGACAGCTGAATCCGCTCTGCTTTATTCCCAGCCAGGTATGAGGAATCCTCTTTCCCCTTCCTGAGGCTGAGGGGAGCCACCAGAAGGTCCAGGTGAGGATCCAGGGTGGTTCCTGCATTTCCTGACTCTACCCGAGGCCACACCTGCCCCACCCAGCTGTGTTCCACCCTGGGCCTTTCTCCTTCCACCCAGCTGCTTTGCCAGATGTTCATTTTCACTACCGATGCTTTTCTCCTATTCATGTGAGGCACTTCGACAAGAGGAATCCAGGAATGTCCTTCCAGGCTGAGTTTCTGTCCTTGTGACAGGTTCCACGGTGCCAGGTTTAGAGGAGACAGGCTGTGCTTGCTGCCGAGGGGAATCACCCCCACATGGTGTTTTCCTTCCTTGATGACTTTCTCCCTCCTTTGGCTAAAGGCAGATGTCATTCCCGTTTTTGGGCTGGAATTTTCTGTGTCCTCCTGATGATTTTTGTTCTGGTCTTCTCCAGTTGTGACTGTTGGGGGTCAGTCACCACCATTCTGGTGTGACCCGAGGCTGACTAAGGCTCGGAGGGTTGTGGGGAGCAGTGTCAGTCCCACCTAAGAGCTCGCCCTGTTCCTCCACACACTTCCCAGCTGGTTATTTGGAGCCAGCCAACCATTCCTACACGAGCTTTTCTCCCGATGGAGCAGGCAGAGAGGAGCACCATTAGGGTGTGAATCCTTTATTTGCGGTCCGTGGCGAATCACAGACTGGTCTCAACGAGCCACGGCCAGGAGTACGGAGGCCGGTCGGTGCCCTCGGTGGGTTCGTGGAGCACCACCAAAGCCCCGAGCCTTGCCGCGCGTCCCTGTGCCGCTCCCTGGGGATGCTGTGCCCGTTTGGGGCCGCAGCTGTCCCCAGGGACACAGCTGGTGCTGGTGCCGAGCTGCTTGGGCTGTGCGCTGGTGCAGGAGCCGCGGCACGCCCGGAGCACCCTGCGGAACAGGGAGAGCCGCTGCCGGCGGCCCGGGGGCTCCGGGGCTCCGGCGGGGGCTGCGGCTCTGCTTGGGGGCAGCACCGGGGGCTCTGCCTGCGTCTCCCGATCCACGAGCAGCGGGACACGTGAATTCCGCTGCTTTTGGGTCGGGGCCTCGGTCTGTGTGGCTCGATCCACGCGTTCAGCAGCACCTGAGGGCTCTGGTGTGGGGGTCTCCGTCTGGGTGAGCTGGTGGACGAAGGGCGGCTCTGTCTCGGTTGAGGCAGGGGTGGGGGGTGTGGAGAGCACTGCTGCGGAGCTCTCCGGCGTGGCCTTGCCCGAGCAGGCCACGCAGCTCCTCAGGCGGCGGCACTGCCCGCGGGCCGCGGTGTTGCCCGGCGGCGGCGGGACGGGACTGGACACGTTGGAGCGCGGCCCCTGTGCCCGCGGCTGCTTGGCCGAACTGGAACGGCTCCTGGCGCTGCTGGCGCTCTGCTGGAGGCGGGAATGCCGTGAGGGCCTGTCCGCACGGACGGATAGAGTCGGACTCTGGGGCTGCTGTCCCTGGAGGCGGGAATGCCGTGAGGGCCTCTCCTGACGGAGGGATGGAGTCGAGCTCTGGGACTGCAGCGCCTGGAGACGGGAATGCCGTGAGGGCCTGTCCGCATGGGCGGATGGAGCCGGGCTCAGGGGCTGCAGCACCTGGAGGCGGGAATGCCGTGAGGGTCTGTCCGCACGGACGGATGGAGCCCGGCTCTCGGGCTGCTGCTCCCGGCGGCGGGAATGCCGTGAGGGCCTGTCTTGACGAAGCGATAGAGCCGAACTCTGGGGCTGCTGCACCTGGGGACGGGAATGCCGTGAGGGCCTGTCCTGACAGAGGGATGGAGCCGCGCTCAGGGGCTGCTGCTCCTGGAGGCGGGAATGCTGTGAGGGCCTGCCCTGACGGACAGATGGAGCCGAACTCTGCGGCTGCAGCACCTGGGGGCGGGAATGCCGTGACAATCTGTCCGCACGGACGGATGGAGTCGAATTCTGGGGCTGCAGCACCTGGAGACGGGAATGTCGTGAGGGCCTGTCCGCAAGGACGGATGCTGCCGGGCTCAGGGGCTGCAGCACCTGGAGGCAGGAATGCCGTGCGGGCCTGACCCGACGGAGGGATGGAGCCGAGCTCGCGCAGCCCCACGGCTGGGGCTGCTGCACCTGGATGCGAGAGGAGAAAGAGACGCGGGAGGTGTGGGATGGAGGCGGCTGCCTCGGGCCGGTGCCGGCCCCATCCCCGTCTCTCTCTGCAGTCCCATCCTTCAGCAGGTGCCTCTTGGAAGGCTGGGGGCCGAGCTTCTCCTTCTCCATGGGTATCGTCTGGCAGCTATCCCGGGGAGCTGCGGCCTCCGGAGCGCGGTGCTCTGCGCTGCTGGAGGGCGCAGCCCGGCATGCTCCTGAAACAGCCCGGGCCCCGCAGTGCCACGCGGGCCGTGGTGCCATCAGGAGGCGTCTCTGTGTCACAATAGCCCCGTGGCACTGTGACACCCCGGTGTCACAATGGGCCCTGGGCACCGTGAGCCCCCTTTGTGACGCAGCCCCGGGCTCTGCCGTGGGACCGCAGGTGCCCACAGCGGCTGGAAGCGGCCGGACCGGGCACGGGGCAGCCCCCGCGTTCCGCTCCTGGAGTGGCGATGGGAGCGTGTGGGGATCCCCCCGCATCCCGGACAGCGGAGCGGGGCTCTCCCACGGCTGTTGAGCATCCCCCTTTCCCGTCCCGAGCTCCCGGGAAGGGCCGAGCTGTCCCGAAATCTCGGCCCTGCTGTGCTCGATCGTGTCGCCCACGAGGTGGCGCTCTCTGCCTGCCAATAAAGCCCAATGCAGTTATTATTAATAATTGTTAATTAGCTCCCCCTCCCCCCCAGGACTGCCTGACCCCTTGGCCGCAGGGATGCTTCCAGTCTGAAAATGGGGCAGCTCCGAGCCTAGAGGTTTCCAACCGCGCGTGAAAGGCTGGAGGCACAGACACAGGAGTGCAAAAACACCCCACCACCCCCACCTCCTTAAAGGAAAGAGAGGCTGCTAATTGATTTTTCCACCTTAATTTAATACTCCGTCGGTACAGCCTTGTCCTCCAGCTCACATGCTTTGCCCTCTCCTTGCCCTGCCCTAGCAGACAAGGGAGTATGTCCCTAAAGCTGTGGCACAAGATTGCATGGGTTGGGATGTGGACCCTGAGCGGTTCCTGGGTGCCCTGAGTGCCGAAGGCCTGGCCGTGGGGGCTGGGAAAAGCCCCCTCCCCTTTTTTGCCTGCAGCAAGGGGCTCCTGAAATCCCTCCTTGGAAACAAGAGTGGTTTGGGACGGAAATGTGATAAGGGAGCTGATGGTGCCCTTTGCCAGCCGGCATTAAAAATTCATGTGCATGATGGGCTCTTCCAAATAAGTCCAGGAAGGATGAGTCCCTCCCTCCCCGGACATGCTGGCAAAGCACTCCGGCTGCCTCCCCCCGCAGGTGCCAGCAGGGCCCCGGTGTCTGCCTGGGGACGGGCTCCGCTCCCTCAGGGCGTGGGGTGCAGGCTGTCCGTGCACGGTGGGGTCAGGGACACCGGGTGTTTGGGAAGCTGCGTGTCCCACGGGCTGGTGGGGGTTGGCTGCCGTGTGCTGGGGGGTGACTTGGAGGGCGGGGAGGGGGAGGCAGCCAGGGGGGCACCGGGAGGAGGACAAGGAGCAAGGAAACCTGGCGGGGACGGGTGTGGAGTCCTGGATGGGGAGGGATGTGGGGAAGGATGCCGGCTGGAATGTGAGGTGCCCCAGCCACACAATCTGGGCAGGGAAGGATGGAGGGAGGTGTGTAAGGTGCCCAGGTGCCCTGCCACGGCGGGTACCCAGGAGGGACCAACAGGGGAGTGCTGAGGGTAAGGCAGCCTGGAATGTGGGGTGAGGACAGGGGTGGGGTGCTGAGCTCCTTGGGGGGCGGGATGGGATGCCGAGCTCCCGGGGTGGAGAGCCGGGGGGCTGAGTGCCCGGGGGGCG